>ML321365.1:0-13430 GCA_005239505.1 Nicotiana paniculata
TTAATATTTTTATAATTTTGTGTGTTTGTTTTATAAATTAAATTATTAATTCTTAATTATTTAGTTGGACATAATATATTTGAGGCCCAGTAGCACCAACCTATCATATTATCTTTCATCTATCAGTATAAGAGATACTTAAACTACAGGGATTCTACACTAAAATACTTTACATTTTACTACGCTAAAAGGCTCTACATTTTACTACGCTAAAATGATCTACATTTTACGACGCTAATAATAAAATAAATATAAACAACAAATACATTTTAATCACATAACATTCACGAAAATACGTAAAGATATTAATTAATATTTTTAGTTTCCAATATAACATACTAGTTTCGGAATATCAGTTTCCAATATAACATACTAGTTTCGCAAACAAAACACAAAACGACATGGAAACGCATTCAAATCAACTAATATACAACATAAACTAAATCGGAACACCTCAATTTATGATTTTCGGAAAGTGAAGAAGTTGAAAATTTAAGTCCAAAATGAAGAAACCACAACAATATAATGCTTTGCTAGGGTGTGGGACCTACGTGCTTGACTTTTTTCGTGACGGGTGGGACCCACTGTATTTTTTTGGAGNGGGGGGGGGCGCTGTTGGTGAGGGGGATTTAAAAATGGGATTTTCTGTCGATTGGTGAAGAAGGGGATGATATAATAACATGTATAACGCGGTTATTTCATGCGCTATACAGGTATAACGCGGTTATTTCATGCGCTATATCTTTCCGTCAGATGGTGTCAGCATAGCGCGGAAAAAACATGCGTTATGCATGTATAACACATGAAATAATCGCGCTATACCTTAACGACTATAACATCGTTAATGTATAGCGCGGTTTATTACCGCGTTATACATAGTTTGATACCTCTTTTTTTTTAATACCTATTAACGTCATACTTGTCTAAAAACCCAAAAATTGGGTTCCGTGGTCATCTCTGGTCCTGCCCTATCTCTATTTGCTCTCTTTCCATAGGTACTCAACATGTACAAATTGATAAGTATATGTTCTCCACATGATCTTCACGCCCAATGTAGCACCATAATAGAAAGATTTAGCTATGGTCCTACTTGGCTACTGACCTGAAACTCACTATGCTTTTCTATTCTTTCCTTACGTGCATTCAAACATAAATAACCTCGATGAAAAAATATATTATGATTATCTCTCGTTATAATCGTGTAAGCCTTAGGGGTCGTAATTGGTACGATCGATAAACAAAAATAATTATGAGATAAATATTTAGCACTGCCTTATCCCTTGTAGATTACTAATTAGTACTGAGATAACTTATATATCCCAGAAGGTGGAATAGTAATCCCAAGATAAAACAGTAAAATTGATAATCCTCGAATTAATATAACATACTACACAGTGAATAAGAAATAATATCAGGATAACTAATCACATCATTCTCAGTATAATTAATCACAATATAACTAATCTCAGCACAACTTGTATTCAAATCAGAATGTTATTGATAGGAAGTTGGTGCACAAGGTTATTGGCAGGAAACAACATAAAGCTAGTAGAGTAGTCAACTTATGCACAAGCTGACTCGAACACTACCATTATAAAGTGGTGCACAAATTTAATGGTGGGAAATAGCATAAAGCTAGTCTGTAGCGGAGCCACCTTTGTTCAAAGGTGTCAATTGATACCCATTTTGTCGGAAAATGAACTTTGTAACTAGATAAATCTTTTGTATATTGAATATCACTGGCTTCTTTATGTGTTTACTTTTTTATATTTTCACTATTCTTAATAAAAATTCTAGCTCCACCATTAAAGCTAGTGGAGTAGTCATGATGTGTATAAGCTGACTCGGACATTAGCATTATAAAGAAACATCTAAAAGAAAGTTAATTTCTTGAAGACCTACCTAACATCTAAAGAGGTTACTAAACATACTACTTAATAGCTATTAGAAAGCCACTTCCAATTAGAGAAAGGTAATACATCATATGATATGGTAATAGATGGACTTCCTTAAAGTACAAGAGGGGGAGGGGTGAATTATGGTCTATTAATAAATAGTCGACTAACGATGATTTTAGTTGACTAGATTTCGTGCAGAATGCAAAATGACACTAAACAGAAGGAGAATAACACACAACAATTTTTGTACTGGTTCGGTACCGGTGTGGTACATACATCCAGTTTCTCTTGGGTCACAAGGGTTCCCTCAAATTTTGAGAGTAGTTACGACAAGGAGGTTTTGATTCGTTCCCCACCAACGAAGTAGAGCAACAATGTATCTTGAATAATGACACAACTCTCTTTTGCGTTCTAACTCTTCCTATCTTTTGTGACACTGATAAACTGAGGAATACAATGTATAGACTAAGACGTAGAGAGAGTTAGAAGACAATGTTTGTAGTTGCGCAAGTCTTCCATTTGATATGAGTAGACTTCTTATAGTAGAGTTGAGAGTCGTTGAACCTTGACTAAGTTAGAGGCACAGGATCTTCAAAGGGATTTGACCCAAGGGGTGCCTCTCGAATCCTGCTCTTGGGGAAGGCCGGATTCATTCATGACTTTCCTTGTCACGATCTTACATTGTGGAGAAATTCGAGCCTTCGGTTGAGCTAATTGAGGATATCAGATATTTTGGCATTTGTTGGAAATAGCTCCTTGATTTGTAGTCTTGATTTCCTTCGATTGAGGATGAAAGGATATGATAGATTAAGATTCCTTTTTCTTGTCCAATTCAGCATCATCAGCTCCCTTGATTCAGCAACACATCTTTGGTTGGTTTCGACATCTTCTCAATAGTTTTCTTTCCTTTTGTTGATTCCTGATTTCTGCAAAACAGCGTAAGTAAATTTGTTATCATTGAAACTTAGATTTTTACTTAAAAATCTCTCCCTTTTTGATGATGACAATCTGGAGAGAGTAAACACATCATAAAATGAGTGTAGATAGCAGTAATTATGTAGACTTCTCTTTTATTTCACCCTCTACGTTGCTCCCCTTGAGTTGATACTATCTCTCCCCGAGTGAGTGTTGTCTTCCCTTGAGTGGTTTTTTGTCTCCCCTTGAGTGGTTGTTTACTTCTCTACTGCTCTCCCCCTTTGAAATTAATCGAAAAGGAAAAGAAAATAAAGAAGACGAGTAATATACATAACTAGCGAGGTAGTGCAGCAAAAGTAATGCCTTCAGTAGAGGCATAGTTTATACAGAACCAAGAAAAAAAAAGTTTGTTAAAACCATCAGCAAGCAAGCTAGAGCAAAAATAAAAATAAGAGAAAATATTATTTTTAACATCATCACGCAAATACTTATTAGCTTCTTCCCATGAAGTACTTGAGAGTGTTGACTACTTTGGTGCAGAAGGATTCATAGGAATTTTCGACATCTTTGACAAGCTTATCCATCTTCACTCATGGAATTAAATGCCCTGATTCCTTGTCTCCGCGTAGCTCCTATATCCATTCTGAGCTTAGCCACATTTGTACCTGTCTCCTTAGTGACTTCCCTGATCTTGTCTACACGTTCCTTCGTCTCAACCAGTAGCAGTTTTACCCCATCTAAATATTGCTGAATCTGCTGAAGATTTTGAGAGGCAGTCGACTGAGATGCTGGTTGTTTAGTTTGAACTTCAACTGGCACTAGAATGCTTTTAACTATGGCGCGCTTAACCCACCCATCATCACCCAAAGTTTACCCCATCATTGGGAAGGTTGTCTTATCATAAGTGCTGGTAATGTGCTTGGGTGTAAAGGGTGCCAAGTCTACCTTCATAACTTCGAGAATGTGTGAGATAAGGAGACCATATGGTAAATAAAAAATAGAGAAATATATGTTCCGGATACTTTCTAGCATGTATTGGGCTTTAGCGCGTTGTTCAGCGGTTTGAGGCTATGAGCAACTTCACTGCAGGTATTATGACTTGTACGTTTGGTCAAAGTTTAATTTCGGGAAGTTCAGAGTTGATTTGGAGAGAAACTTCTCATTCCGAAAGCTTTAAAATGGAAGAACTTACTAACGTTGGATTTTTGAGTAAGCGATCTCAGAATCGGGATTTAAAAGTTCCAACAAATTCGTATGTTGATTTTGGACTTGGGCGTATGTACAGATCGGGTTTTGTATGACCCTGGAGCGTTTCAACGCCTATTGTGGAAGTTAGCATTTTGGAAGAATTTCATAACTTTGGGTTGAAGTGCATTTCAATGTTATCGATTTTCGTTTGGGATTCCGAGTCAGGGAATAGCTCCGTACGGTGATTCTGGCATTGGGAGCGCGTCCGGATGTGGATTTGGAGGTCCGTAAGTCATTTTGGAGTCGTTTGGCGAAAGTTAGAAATTTGAATATTTTTAAGAAGTTTAATCGGAAGTGGAATTTTTGATATCAGGGCCGGATTCCAATTTCGGAAGTCGAAGTAGGTCCGTAATGTCAAACGTGACTTGTGTGCAAAATTTGAGGTCGATTGGATGTGATTTGATAGGTTTCGGCGTCGAATGTAAAAGTTAGAAGTTCTAAAGTTCATTAAGCTTGAATTGGAGTGCGATTCAGGGTTTTAGCATTGTTTGATGTGATTTTAAGGCTCGACTAAGTTCGTAATATGTTTTGGGACGTGTTGGTATAATCGGTGGAGGTCCCGAGGGCCTCAGGTGGAACCGGGATGGTAAACGGATCGAGTTTGGACTTGGAGGAAGGGCTGAAGCAATTGCCTTCTGGTGTAACCGCACCTGCAAGGTTTGGGCCGCAGGTGCGGCCAAGAAGGGGTGTAGATGTGATTTTGGTGGGGAAATGTTGAGACAGTAGAAGCGGTCATCTCGCTGCAGAAGCGAGACTGCACATGCAGAAGGGAAGGCGCAGAAGCCATAAGCAGAGCGGGCATCTGGGGGCATCTCCGCAGAAGCAGATCATTTGCCGCACCTTCGGAACCGCAAGTGCGAGGATTGCTGGGCAGAGGAGGATTTTTATAAATGGGACTTGGCTCATATTTATTCCATTTCTCTCTAGGAGGAGGCGATTTTGGAGAGCTTCAAGGAGGGATTTTCATCAAGCAACACAAGGTAAGTGATTCCCACTTAGTGTAAGTTAAATACATGGTTTGTATAAGGATTTTAACATGGAAATTAGTAAAAATTGTGGAAGTTTTTGGTAGAAAACCTAGAATTTAGTATTTTTAGATTTGGACCACGAATTTGTGCATGTAATTGAGAACAAATTATATATTTGAGTTTCTGAGGTTATGGGTAAAGTTTATCTTCAAAAGTTTTCGGAATCCGGGCATGTGGGCCCGAGGGTATTTTATCAACTTTTCGAGCGGAGTTGGAAATTATTGTAAATAGGATTATAAGGAGTATTTGAATATATATTTATGGAATTTCTCAATTATTGACTAGTTTTGGAGCGTTAGGAATCAATTCGAGTTGTCGGAAGGGCTTGGGAGCCGATTATAGAATTTCGGAGCGAGGTAAGTCTCCTTTCTAACCTTATAAGAGGAAATTTACCCCATAGGTGAATTAATTCAATATGTGCTTCTATTTGTGGGGGCTACGTACGCACGAGGTGACGAGAGTCTGTGCGTAGCTACTATTATGCTTAAGTTCGGGCATGCTAAACTTGCGATATTTGTAACCTTGTTGCCAATTTAAATTGCTTAAATCATATTGAACTTGGTCAATGAATTTTTTTTAAAAAGGGGTAAACTTCGTTTCCTTGACCATTAAAAGAGGATTGACTTTTCCTTGGATAATTGCTCCTTAAAGAATTCTTGAATGACTGTTTGATTGTGTTTTCCTTTTTAAGGAGCGGGCCGAATGCCTCGGCAGATTTAAATAGATGCATCTATGGTTCGTGTCATTCGACTCTCGGTAGTGCACAATTTAAATATTATGTTGGATCGGGTCGTACAACCTCGGTATGATTTGCGCATGACTTAATTTATTGTTTTGGAATTATTGATAATTGATGTGACCCCATTAACCTGAGATATAAATTGTTAACATATGAAAATAAATTTGGAAACCTCTTATTAATAAAAAAATTGGTTACTTGCCTCATGCTACTGAGTTACAGCCGTTAAAAAAATCCTTGATTAACTATATTATAGGCATATTATTGTTAGCCATAGTAAGTGTCGGAGTCGACCTCTCGTCACTACTTCTTTGAGGTTAGGCTGGATACTTACTAGGTACACGTTATTTTCGTACTCATACTACACTTGTTGTACATTTTTTTGTACCGGCACATGTATGTCTAGTGGCCTGGTGGACGCAGCAGCGTGGTTGATACGATGACTTAGGTGAGTTGCATCTGATGTTACGATCCGCAGTCGGCAGAGTCTCCTTCACAGTGTTGTATTTTCTTTCCTGTTCAATGTTGTATTCGGATGGTTATTATATTTTATTTCATTCCTTAGTCAATGCTCATGTGCTTTTGACACTGGGTTCTGGGATGATTATGAGATTAATTAGTATTGAGATTGTTAAAAACATTTCTATTTACTTTGAAATTTTCATCTTTTATTATTTAATTGGAGGGAAACTATGATTTTAAGAATATTAAAATGAGACCTAAATTAAGTATCTAATTGTTGGCTTGCCTGACAGCAGTGTCCGGCGCCATCACGACCCTTAATGGATTTTGGGTCGTGACAATATAGTATCAAAGCACTAGGTCCACTTAGGTCTCACGAGTCATGAGCAAGTCTAGTAGAGTCTTGCGGATCGGTACAGAGACGTCTGTACTTATCTTCTAGAGGCTACATGGTTGTTAGGAGCACTTCCCTTCTTGATTCCTCATCGTGCGATTTGATTCCTTTGAGGCTTATGCCTTTGTTTATTTCCTACTCGATCTTATGTGACGTGAAGTGCTTGTTATAAATCGGGAATTGAGGAATTGTGTTGGCCCAAGAAAGAGAATAGTTTTGAATATTGACAAAGGAACTCAGAAATGAACCAGGTCCATCACTGGTAGACATAGACACATGCAGAGTCAAGGTACGTGAGATGCACATGCAGGAAATAAGCGTATTCTGGCAGAATAAGATATCTCCTGATCGAAAAGATTGCAAAAACGATTAGGAGAAGGACTCCTTATTCAGTAAGAACAATATCTAAGATAAAGAGGGATTTAGGAGTTGATATTGACTAGAACTCTTCCATCAATGAAGAGTATCATTAGAATTCTAGTTAATTCTTTATCTACTAACCCTATATATTGCAGAATGTTCTTATTGTACAGGCACACACAAAAGCAGAAGTAGCACGTGAATTGAGAGCAAGATAACAAGGCAATTTTGCAAGCAGTTCGTGTGAGATTTGAGTGTGCAAGCCTGAAGCTACTTGAACCAGCTAGAAAAACTAGTTCCAACTGTTTATGTTTTAGTCTAGTTTATTTGTAATAGGTGGTTTTATCTTGTACCTTTCAGATTTATCTAGAAGCATATGTAATAGGTACTTTGTGTTTTCAAGTTAGAGTTAACTTGAAGTTGTTGCAAACAGTTAGAGGCTGGTTTGCCACAAGGGATTAGAGGTAATCCTAGGTTTACAAAAGAGTTTTTGTAAATGCAGTTTTGGCTCGCTGATTTAGTAAAGGGTTTTGGGAAAATCCTATTGAGAAGTAGGTCATGGGTTTTTCACCTTTTGAACCAGGTGTTTTCCACGTAAAAATCTTTGTGTTCTTTTATTTCTGTACTTATTATTCCGCAACAGTAGTAGTAGGAACACATAGAAGAACCAAGTCCTTCTATAATTTGTGCACGCGAAAAATTGGACACCACACAAATCACCCCCCCTCTTGTATGGTATTGAAGTATAAAACATCAATTGGTATCAGAGCGGGTTATCCTTGAAGAGGCTAACACCTTAGGAGAAGATCAAGATGAGTGCACCACCTGGGAACTGGGAAGGAATCAATTTCTAGGCCTCCACTCTTCACTGGCCAGTACTACTCCTGGTGGAAGAATAGAATGAGATACCATATAATTGGAGAAGACTACGACCTATGGGACATTGTCACTGATGGTCCCTTGGCTACCATGGAGAAGAATGCTGAAGGAGTACATGTTCAGAAGACAAGAGCTGACTGCATTGCTGAGGACTTAGATAAAGTGGGAGAAGAATGCTAAGGCCAAGAAATGGCATGTGTGTGGACTTGGTCCAGACGAGTATAGAATAATTCAAAGTTGTACTACTGCTAAGGAAATTTGGGACACTTTACAAGTGGCTCATGAAGGAACACCCAAGTGAAGAGGTCCATAGGTAATCTACTATATTCTCAATATGAGAACTTCACTATGAAGGAAGGAGAAAATATCCAAGAGATGTATACAAGGTTCACTATACTGACTATGAACTTAAGTCTCTTGGAAAGATTCTTCTTGAAGAAGACAAAGTTGAGAAGATTATGACAAGGGTTATGCCAGTTTCTTGAGAAAGCAAAATCACTGCAATTCAGGAATCAAAGAACATTGCAACTCTTAAACTGGATGAGCTGATTGGAAATCTCACTGCCTATGAACTTAGAAGGCAAACCATGAAGATGGATGTGCCCAAGAAGGAAATGGGCCTAGCACTCAGAATCACTGAAGGTGATGATCTAGAAGAAAATGAAATGTCTATGATCATCAAGGATTTCAAGAAATACCTTATGAGAGGAAAGGGTTCTTCAAGAGGTGGAACTATAACAAAACAAGGGTTCCGGAAAAAACAACCACCGAGGGCTGCTATAAGTGTGGGAAGACTGATCATCACATCAAGAACTGCCCTCAATGGGAAATTGAATGGAAGAAGGAATGATATGAACAAAGGACCAGGAAGAAGGAACATGTTCATCCCAAGAATAACAAAGGATCAACAAAGGCTATGGTTGCTGCTTGGGGAGAAAGTTCAGATGATGAAGATGGAGATGAACAAGCACTTACTGCAATTGGAGAATCATATGAGGAATCTCATGAGGAATTTGAGGTAAGTATAATTCATCTCAAAGACAAGATTAAGTTTTTGTCTAAAGAAAAACTCTCTAAATTATTGTTAGATTTCATTGATGAATATGAGGTTATAAATCAAGAAAAGGAACAATTGTTTAAGGATTGTGTGATTTTGAAAGCAAAGTGTAAGAACCTGAAACTCAGAGTCAGTGAGACTGTGAGTGAGAATGCTGCACTAAAGAACCAGGTTCATACATTTGAAGCAAATATCCTTGAGTTAAAATCTGAAAATCTAAAACCGAAATTAGGAACAAGTAAAAAGACAGTTGATTGCACACAACTCACTCTAGAAGAAAATATAGGTAAATTGGAAGATGAGTTGTATAAGAAAGATGAGCAGGTAAGAGTGTTGAAGGAGGATCTAGGCAAGGTCAAGCATGAAACTAGACAGAAGTAGCAAGTGGAACAGGTTCTCCGATGCTTTGTCATGGCTACAGGAATATCATAGTACCAATAAGAGAGGACTTGGATTTGGGAATCAACAATCCAAGTGGGATCCCAAAAGAAATTACCTCACTCTTCATGAGAACAAGAATTGTACTCACTGTGGTAAGACTGGTCACTATAAAAGTGAATGTAATGCAAAATAAAAGGCCAGTCAAATGAACAAAAATTTTGTAGGGAAGAGTTGGTTATCAAGTTAGGCTAAAAAGAATTTAATTCATCCTTTTGCCTATAAAAAGAGACCCAAACTAGTTTGGGTTCCTAATACTAACCCCTGATTTCCTTTTGTAGGTTCAAGTGAAAGGGAGCAGCCAAATATGGTACATGGATAGTGGCTGCTCAAAGCACATAACAGGAAACAAGGACCAATTCCTTTCACTTGAGGACCTCAAAGGAGGAAATGTCTCCTTTGGAAATGAAAAGAAAGGTGAAATCATTGGGGTTGGTAAGGTACGTAAAAATGACTCTCATTCCATTAAGAATGTCTACTTGATAGACGGCCTGAAATACAATCTAATAAGTGTATCACAATTGTGTGATAGAGGTAACTTGGTAGCATTGACCTCTACTAAATGTTTTGTTATAAATCTTATCACTGACAAGATTGTTTTAAAGGAAAAAAGAGTGAACAATATATATATATATATATATATATATATATATATATATATATATATATATATATATATATATATATATATATATATATATATATATATATATATATATATATATAATTATATAAATATATATATTGTAGATTTGTCCATAATTTCAGAAAATGAACTAACTTGCTTGAGTGTATGTATTGACCCGGTCGGTCGTTCCGTGAGATTAGCCTCATTTTCCCTATTTCAGCTTTTTCATGTGTTAATTAACTTAATTATGATGTGTTGGGCCGGTTGGTTCGGGTTCGGAGTGGTCGTAGTGAGAAATGAGACACTTAGTCTCTTGGATTGGCTTTATAGTTGGAAAAGTCAACTGGGAGTTGACTTATAGGTAAACAACCTTGAAATGTGGATTTTATAGCTCGAATAGCTTCGTTAGATGATTTGGACTTAGGAGTGTGTTCGGAATTTGATTTTGAGGTCCGGAGTAGAATTAGGCTTGGATTGGAAAAATTGAGTTTTTGGCTATTTCTGGTCGGCAGTGAAAAATTAGCTATCGGGGTCGGAAGGGAATTTCAGAAGTTGGAACAGGTTCATAGGATATTTTGGATGTATGCAAATTTTCAGGTCAATCAGACGTGTTTTGGATGGTTTCGGCATCTTTGGCAAAATTGGGAAATTTCTAAGTTCATAGGCTTGAATTCAAGGTGAATTTAGTGTTTTGATGTTATTTTGGGTGTTCCGAGGGTGTGACTAAGTCCGGGTGATCACATATGACTTGTTGGTATTTTCTGTTGGGGTCCCGAGGGGCTAGGGATGATTTTGGATAGCCATTGGGGGATTTAAAGTTGGAAAATTGCAGTTAAAGCTGCTGGTGCTGGTGTAACCGCACCTGCGGATACAGCAGGTGCGAGCCCGCAGAAGCGGACACAAGACCGCAGATGCAGATTTAGGTGGACAGGAGGAAGACCGCAGATGTAGAGCTGGGGCCGCACCTGCGGAGTCGCAGGTGCAGAAATTTGATCGCAGGTGCGGAAATGTGCATTTAAGTAATTTTTCGCAGGTGCACACCTGGGATCATAGGTGCGCACCTGGGACTGCAGGTGCGGGTCCGCAGGTGCGCACCTGGGACCGCAGGTGCGCACCTGGGACCGCAGGTGCGAGAATATGTTCGCGGGTGCGGAAATCCCTGGGTAGAACATATAAATAGGACCCTTAGCAGATTTTGGTCATTCATCCACCATTTTTGCACGAGTTTGAAGCTTTTTGAAGGGTTTTGAAGAGGAAAACCAAAGGTTCTTCGTGGAGGTAAGACTTTTGGACTTAAAACTCATTTATGTGTGATTTATGGACTGACTAGTGGTGAAATTTATGGGAAATTAGTACAAAAAATGGGCAATTAGGGCTTGTAATTTGAGACCTTTAATTGGGGATTTGAGGGGCCATTTGAGGTCCGATTTTGAGATTCTTGGTATGTATAGACTCGTGGGAGGATGAGGATTCTTGTGATGTGATTTTTATTAACTTCCGAGATGTGGCTCCGAGGGTCGAGTTTGGCTAATTTCGGGATTTGTGATGTAAATTGATAATTTTGATGTAGGTTTCGCTCCTTTAGAAAATATTAATGATATAATACTGATTTTTGTTAGATTCGGGGAGATTGTGGATGAGTCGAGCGGCAAGGGCATGGCGGAGTGGAGTTTCGACTTGATTTAGGTAAGTAACATTTCCAAACTTAGTTATGAGGGTTTGAAACCCCGAACTATATGATATATGACTATTCCTGAGGTGACGCACATGCCAAGTGACGGGCGTGCAGGCGTGCACCGAGTAAATTGTGGCCTGGATTATCCCATGGCACCGCCTAGTAGCTATTACAGACTGATATCCGCACTTCTATTATGTGGTAAATGTGAACATGTTAGAAATCATGTTAACTATAAATGCTAAGGCTTCACGCCGAAAATGCTGAGACCAGAGTGGTCATATATTACTGTCTCATTTTGTGATTATTTGATTTCATATACTCAGTCCTGTTATAGCATATCATTTCATGCCTCAGTCTCTGTAATTGTTAATTATATGCATATTTATCATTATTTTGGGTTGATTTATACATCTGCGAGCCATATGACTGAGACTGGAGAGTAATGACTGAGTGAGGCCGAGAGCCTGTTGTTGAGACAGTTATGAGATCGGACTGCACTTCGCATCGATACTTTAATCATGCCTTCGTTGGCTTGATATAGCGTTTGGGCCAATAGGGCCCCTCCGGAGTCTTTACACCCTCATTGAGCGCATTGATATTGAGGGATGCATCTTCCCTGGACATGGATCTTGTCCGAAGCTGATGTTATGTGAGGGATGGATCTTCCCTAGAAATGGATCTTGTCCGAAGCTGATGTTATGTGAGGGATGGATCTTCCCTGGACATGGATCTGGTCCGAAGTTGATGTTATGAGGGATGGATCGTCCCTGGACATGGATTTTGTCTGAGTGTTGTATTCCGGAGATGGATCTTCTCCGTGAGACTGGACTGGCCTTTTCCTCAGTACTGAGTGACTACGGTCACCGGTGTTTTTGCATATTCCGGGATGGAACTTCCCTGGGCTTGAGAGCCATATATAGTATTGGGTGGACTTCTATGGGAGAGTTGTGAGCACTATGTGCATTTTCACACTGTGACATGTTGGCATGTAGAGCATATTGAGATTGTTACACCTTGCGTTTGGGTACGTTAAAGTTTCGTCTTCAGTTAATCAACGTAGGCTCGGGGATGAGAGTATCTTGAGGTTAACATATTTATGCTATTTATAACAAGAGATAAGTAAGTGTCATGACGGATAAAGAGTACACGAAATAAAGAAAACGAGTTTCATTGAAGGTTGTCGATTTGGGATAAAATACGGGTCGAGCGATAATACCCGATATTTATGTACTAGTACGATACATGGTACCATATGACCATATGATAGAATAATGTATAAAGTTTATTAACAATAAGTAGAATTTTAAGTAAATTGAGATAATTCTTAATTTTGCGGATAATTTGTTAATTACCTGGTAACAGGACATTACCTAATTATATAATAAGTGGGTAAAGATTAATAATCCCCCCCCCACTTTCCACGTGGCAGTATATCAGAGTTAAGATATATGACTAATTAGTCATACAAGCTTGGTGGCTATCTAAGAAGTGAGAACGTGCAAGTATAATACACTTAAAATTTATAAGAAAATTTTGGTCTCTTTAAAGCTTGGTAACTTTTTAATCTTAGCTCATTTGGTCAGAGAACAAAAAGTTGAATTATAGTTCCTTCTTCCCAATTCATAACACTCAAGAACGACACAATTGTTCTTTGGTTTACAATTCTGGTTCACACAAAGAGAATGAATTGGAGTTTATTTTTGTAT
>MDKI01016365.1:0-12981 GCA_005239505.1 Nicotiana paniculata
TATATATATATATATATATATATATATATATATATATATATATATATATGAGATATGGGAAAAAGGTTACGGCTTTATATACGCGCCACCACCTGATCAACTGGTATACGTTGATAATTTTACCCACAGTGGCCGAGATGATATGATGGGATGCCCTCAGAGTAATGATGATGTTATGAAACATGTACCTATGCACGGCATGACATTCATACGCATATGCATGACACTATAATTATTTCATGATTTATGGAGTTTCCAGACTTACAGATTGAGTCATTTACTCTATAATTATTCCATGTTTGTTATATACTTATTTATGTGCCTTACATACTCAGTACATTATTCGTACTGACGTCCCTTTTGCCTGGGGACGTTGCGTTTCATGCCCGCAGGTCCCGATACACAGGTCGAGAGCCCTCCAAGTAGGCTATCAGCTCAGCGGAAGGTGTTGGTGCGTTCCATTTGCTTCGGAGTTGCTTGTTTGGTTAGTACGATTTGGACGTGTATTTTTTGGTATGAAGGGACTCTGTCTCGACCTTTATGAAAATTATGTACCCTTAGAGGCTTGTAGACAGATGTCATATACATAAAAGATTGTATGACCTTGTCGGCCTATGTTCAGTTTATATGAGTGGTTATTTTGGTCTTATAGGCCCGTATGTATTATGTGTAAGTTGCTATCACATGTTGTATTCCACTTATATCACGACAGCCTTCTGACTCAGTTATATATGATAAGTATGACATGAAAAGATACATTATGTTGGTACTCGGTTGAGTAAGGTACCGGGTGCCCGTTGCGGCCTATAGGTTTGGGTCGTGACAAAAGTGGTATCAGAGCAGTCCTGTCCTAGGGAGTCTATAAGCCGTGTCTAGTAGAGTCTTATTTATGGGTGTGTCATGCACCACACTTCTAAGCAGGAGGCTACAGGGCATTGAGGACTATCACTCTTTCTTCTTACTCTAAATCGTGTGATAGATCTCACATATAAGAATTCAAATCCTGAACGTCTATTCGTAATAAGAAGATGCCTACATTCAGAAAGACGATCGATAAGAGATATAACTGTGGAAGTGTTGAAGAAGAGGAATTCGATTTTACCTCTTGCTTATGATGAGTAAATGAGAGGTCTTCAGCAGATCATACGTGTACTAAAATGTGTACGGTTCTTTATAAGGAGCTTTTAGAAAAGAATACTTATCCACTCTTATGGTGAAAAGGAATAACAGAATCGAAAGTGAGACACGGGTTGCAGCAAGAAAAAGAAGCAAGGTGAAGAAGGGTACGAGGTACCCAGTTAATAAAGATTATCCTTATTTACCATTCAGGAAGAGAGATATAAGCATTTTGAGTTACCTTCAACAGTAACAGAGGCATGTACAATTGGCCACACTGATCTGAGTTATGCTCTATGGGAGCTAACAAATATGGTTTAAGAGAAGGACATAATATCACGATCCGGCTGGGGTTAGAGTGAGCCAAAATGGTGGATGAATTGTCAGTTGACATTTCCAAAGGATATTGCAAATGTGCTAACAGATCTCCTTGTGAGTCACCCAGATGGTGCATACTAAAATAGTACAGCTAGCTATGAGTACTACAAAGATAGGAACTGGAAACCTTGAAGGGATGATTATTACCTTAGTATGGCTCCCGTCCCTAGTAGAGGGAGAATGTTAGGCAGCCCGAAGAGCCAGTAGATGTAGCAAGGGAAGGTAAAAGAGAAAGAATGTCTTGTTAAAGTTTTCATGATAAAGTGATAAATAAAAATATAGCATGGAAGTACGAAGAGGGATAATGAAGCATTATGAGTGAGGTGTGATACATGGATGGCAACAGTAGGGTGTTACATAATCTATACTCAAATGAATAAAGAGACGGGAGGTGATGGGCCTTAAGACAACAAGAGAGTATAGGCCATACAGTCACATCCTCATTTCGAGAAATAAGTTCACGACTCTAACGTGATTAACAGAAGGAAAAGTTAGACCCCAGAATAATAGAAACCAATATGGATTGGTGAACAAGATAAACTAAATATGAATTAGGGACTAAGTGATTTAATAATAGTCGGCATCATAAAATTTTCAGATTTCGTTCCGGCGACAGTAGATTGGACAACAGAAAAAGATTCATGAGAAATTCAGAAAATGATCATTCAGGAAGACGCTTCCCTAAAGAAAGCAATGTGAGAAAAGTTAAGCTTAAGGGAGTGTATGTACTAGTTACATAAAGTGTCACCCTTGCGAGTAAGGAATTTTATTATCCTTGGTACAGAAGGATTGCCACAAGGCGAGTAAGGGTCATCGATGATGTGAAAAGACACCAAAGACGAAGAGGTAAAACATCTATAGGTAGATCATCGTAGCGCTAAATTTTAGTACTCTCCTAAATGGGGGAATATGGAGTGACGTGATATTAAGTCAAAATTAAGTGGTTCTAGTAACTATGGAATTGTAAAGGAAGAATGCGATAAAAATGAGAAAGGAATGAGATTGCGCTTATTCGAATCCTCTAGATATGCTACGAGTTTAGAGAATTATGCAAATACGACATCAAGGAGAAGAAGTAAGGGTTCCTGCCCGAGATGTTATTGATTAACAAGGAGCCAGTGCAAGAGGTAAGTTAAGACAAAAGAAATAACCCAAGAAAGACTACACGGAATATTAATACAGGAATGGGCCAACGAGTAGTTAGTCGTTGATTCGGGAAGAGCCTAGCTATGGTTAGACAATATGATACATACAAATCAGCAGACCGTGTTAAATAAACATAGTAAAACCCAATATCGTGAATTTAGCCTCGCAGTTATGACATCGTGATCATTAAGGAATATTTAGATAGGATTTGGGGTAGTTAAAGGTACCATATGTGTGTTACGAAGATAAAAAAAGAGTGCCACTGGGGAGTAAGTCGAAATATCAAGTTTAGAAGCAACCCTACAAGCACAAGGGGGTGGAATTAAGTAACTACGGATAATTATAGGTAAGGAAGGACATCAAAAGGGTCCGTAGAGTATACAATGTAGTAAACTCACAACTTTACAAGAGTCACAGGATCCTCCCTAAGTACTACAACGAAAGACTAGTTGAGGAAAGAAGGAAGAAGGCTTCAACCAAAGCATAGTAACCTAAAGAGGAAATGGTTGTGTAACAACAGTCTAACTACAAAATTGTATGCACTCCAAAATAAAGTTGCACCTACCATGGTTAATGAGGGGGAAGTAAAATTAAAAGCAATATTCGAGATCATATAAGTTGCACGAAAACTCTGGCATCTGTGGGCACTAAGATACTATCCGATCAATGATCTAGAGTTGGTTACGTTATGAACGCACTTAAGGGTTCAGAGTTTTATACATGTAGCATATACAACCGTATAAGGTTTTGGTATACGTTAAAAGAATGAATTGAGCTAGGATTTAGACGAAAGATTAAATTGTTAAGGGATTGTATCATGCATATTCCTCAACGCCCATGAAAGGATAAACAGAATAACTAATACCATGAACCACAAATCGGGGGATAACTTAAGACAACATAAATACCGATCAGAAGAAGGAGGAAACTAAAGAGTTACATCAACGAAGTAAATCAGGAATCCGATTATTGGACCCAGAAGTTATAGGAATTGTGATTGAGAACATACCAGAATCACTCTTAATATTAGAGGTGCAAGAGAGATAGCACAACAACTATATTCTATAATGACTCTACGATAAAGCCAGTTAGAAGAAGTACCAGCCTCATAAGAATTCAGTATGGAGCTCACATCGGATTGTATAGGCACCAGAGGTGCAAGTATTATAGTAGAGCTTCAAATGGTGGATGTGATTTATACTTATGTGGAAGGGAGATTATGAAAGAAAGATAGAAGAATGTAAGGTGATATTTTAAAGTATGTGAACAACATGCGAAATACTCAAGTATAGAAGGATGAGAGTGGTCCGTACTTCAGGTAAAAGAATAGAAGGCCTGGGATTCAGTATCTAGGGATGATAACAGCATCATCAATAGCATACCTTCCAACCCATGGTTTCTAAGTGCCGAAAGGTCTAATTAGAGAGTAAAAGAAGAGTTAGAGATGATGCGATGTCTCGCTTGATGTCCCAGAAAAGCCTAAGGGAATCGATCACAAGCTAAATTATAATAGAACGACAAGGTTTTAGAAAAACAAGAATAAAGATAAGAAGAAGGCAAGGGAAAAGGTGACGTAAATGGATAAGTCCTCGGGATTAAACCCGTGAAAACAAAGGAACTGATGGTTCCTCTAAGTTATAAAAAAGCTCAATATAGCCTGAATGAGCTCAAAGGTAGCATTTTGAAGAGATGGAATGCTTCCCTGGTAGAAGAATGAAGGTGTTATTGTGATAAATAACGGATGACGTTTGGGTCTTCGTTTGAGTAATGATTTGAAGAAGAAAAAAAAATGGGAGGGGGGGGGGGAGGGGAAGAGGATTTCATGAATTGTAAGGGGATAAAATACCTATATAAGGTGAGTATCCTCGATGAGATGCAAGCCCTAGAAGCGGAAGATCAAGTTATCATTGGTAGATGATGAATCAACATTAAGGTGAATCAACAATAGATAGGTAAAAGTTCAACAGTATGAGATGAGATTAGACCATCAGTCTTAAGGATAACCAACTAGAGTAACCTGGAGTTGGTTGCAGACCTCAGTAATGATAAATAGAAGTAAGAATTATGGTATAGTATGACCTACATAGATGTAGTAAAGTCATACGAATGGATAACCAGGTCTACGAAATAAGATATGGCCATATTCGCAAGTTCTACAAAGTACCGAGCGAAGAACTTCAGTACGCATATAGATGCTCAGAGAGGCATCCTATTAAGACTTGTATATGCTTACAAAGTAAGGCCTAGAGATTGGCTAAAAGCTGGAGGAAAAAGGAGAGGGGAGTCTGATAGGCACACTTACAAGGTTAGGATCGTAGAGGATGCATGATAAAAGGTAGACACAGTTACGATATTGGAAGGAATTCGATCAAGTCATGGCGTGGGAAAGAGGCCTAAAGAGGGGAATGCACCGGCCTTTGGATTTATTCACAGAACAACTGCCTAAATGGAAAGGAGAGTGTTAAGGTATTCACAAGAGCTATAAGTTATGAAAATGATAAGAGCATCAGTCAACATTCGAGGACGAATGTTCCAAAGGGGGGAATGATGTTACACCCTGCAAAATTATGCCGATGTTACGTCACGCAGTATTATATTGCGATGATATTACGCCTTGCAGTAATACATTACGATAATATTACGTTTCGCAGTATTAAATTACGATGATGGAAAGGAGAGTGTTAAGGTATTCGCAAGGAGAGTGTTAAGGTATTCACAAGAGCCATAAGTTATGAAAATGATAAGAGCATCAGTCAACATTCGAGGACGAATGTTCCAAAGGGGGGAATGATGTTACGCCCCGCAAAATTACGTCGATGTTACGTCCCGTAATATTATATTGCGATGATATTATGCCTTGCAGTAATACATTATGATGATGTTACGTTTCACACTATTAAATTACGACGATGTTGCTCCCTGTAGTATTTTACATTGAATTTGTCGTAAGGTAATTGACATCAGTCCAAGAAAAAGATTATAAGGATTATGCTATTTTAAACAAGTGATGAGTAAATTCGTGTAGGTGAGAAAGGAAGCAAGTCAAAGAAAATGAATTTTCGTCAAAGTTAACATGTTGGAATAAAATTCGGGCCGAGCGTTAATACCCGATATTTATGGACTACTACCATACAAGGTATCATATGAACATGATAGTAGGATGTATAAAGTGTATTAAAAATAAGTAGAATTTTAAGTAATTTAACACAATTCTTAATTATGCGGGGAATTGGTTAATTACCGAGTAACAGGACATTACCTAATTACCTAATAAGTGGATAAAGATTAAAATTTTCCACCCCACTCCCACGTGGCAGCAGCAAGCCCTTCCTAAAGTTATGACTCTTACTCATTCTTTATTAAGTGGCTATCTAAAGTAGTGAGACATTAACGTGTAAGACATTAACATGTAAAGACATTCTTGGTTTCATTTATACAAGTTTGGTTTCACTTGGATATGTGTAACTTACTTGTTGTATAGATAGAGAGATAAGGCACTATATCCATATTTTCACCTTTTGAGTGTACTAATTTCACATCATTAGCCTATTTTCCAGCAGCCACGTTTGAACATGTTTTCTTTCCAAGAAAGAGAATGTATATTTCCTTATTTTATTAAACAAAAGTGAGAGATAATATACTTTTCTTTCCAATTCAAAGCATTTCAAAAACAGATGCTAATCCAACAAGCTTCCAACAAAATTTCTTGCAACTCAATTCTAGCGAGAATTATTAGCACCTTAGCACCGTAAAACTTTGTGGTTCTAAAGGAGTACGGTGCAACCTTTTCTAAGAATATCATACAGATTTTTCCTATTCCAGGTATGTTAAGGCTACCTCTTCTTTGTTTTTGGTATGATCCAAATAATACAAATGAAACGAGCAAAATACGCAACTTTCATAAATGACTCTACTCATAGAAATACTAGGGGTGTCTATATTCTTGATTCCCCACGTGAATTATTATTATATCTTCTGTTCATGGGTCTAAGAAAAATACGTATTTGATAAAGTTTATCCGAAAGGCATATTGATTTTTATGGCATTCCGAGAAAATCTTATTAACATATTTCTTATGCATTTCATGCATTTATACATGTACATTTACCCATGACAAGATGGCTTTATATACGCGTATATATGTATATTATATATATAGGATATGGGAAAAAGGCTACGGTGTTATATACGCACCACCACCTGATCAGTTGGTATACATTGATGATTTTTCCCTCAGTGGCCGAGATGATATGATGGGATGCCCTCAAAGGACTGATCATGTTATGAAACATGTAACTACGATATGACATTCATACACATATGCATGACATTATAATTATTTCATGATTTATGGAGTTATCCATAGTTACAGGTTGAGTCATTTACTCTATAATTCGTGCATGTCTGTTATGTACTTATTTATGTGCCTTACATACTCGGTACATTATTCGTACTGACGTCCTTTTTGCCTGGGGACGCTGCGTTTCATGCCCGCAGGTCCCGATAGACAGGTCGAGAGCCCTCTAAGTAGGCTATCAGCTCAGCGGAAGATGTTGGTGCGCTCCATTTGCTTCGGAGTTTCTTGTTTGGTTAGTATGATTTTAGACGTGTATTGTTTAGTATGGCGGGACTCTGTCTCGAACTTTATGAAAATTATGTATCCTTAGAGGCTTGTAGACAGATATCATATACATAAAAGATTGTATGGCCTTGTCGGCCTATGTTCAATATATACGAGTGGTTATTTTGATCTTATAGGCCCGTATGTCTTATGTATAAGTTAGTATCACATGTTGTATTCCACTTATCTCACGTAGCCTTCTGACTCGGTTATCTATTATAAGTATGACATGAAAAGATACATTATATTGGTACTCGGTTGAGTAAGGTACCGGGTGCCCGTTGCGGCCTATAGGTTTGGGTCGTGACAGCTAGGTGGTAGAAAGACATCAACTACATCTAGCTTGGATAGCAAATACTCGTGTTGCACTCGTGGTAGACCTTTGGTCAGAATGTCTGCTAACTGCTCCTTTGTAGCTACGTATTTTGTTTGTACCAGACCATTATGTATCTTCTCCCTTACTGTCAGTGTAGATGTTCACGGGGAGGTCAACTTCTATACTAATGTCTTTGAACAGACCAAGTATCCACACCAATTCAGCTACAGTTGATGCAATGCTTCTGTACTCAGATTCTGCAGAACTCCTAGAAATGGTGCTTTGTTTCTTTGACTTCCAGGATATCATGGAATCACCATACTTGATGAAGAAGCATGTTACTGATTTCGTAGTGATAGGGCAGTCTGCTCAGTCTGCATCACAATACGCAGTGATAGTGTTTCTCTGTTTGCTAGACAATAGTATGCCTTGACTTGGTTGGTTCTTCACATATCTGACCATCCTTTGAGCAACTTCCAAATGTGATCTTTTCAATTTCTTCATAAACTGGCTTATTGTCTGAACACTATATATTATGTCTGGCCTTGTGAAAGTTAAGTAGAGTAGTTTGCCCGGTAATCTTTGATACTGGCTGATGTCTGTAAACACTTCATCATCAGTTGCATTAGAGCTGCTAATATGTTCATCATACTCCTTAGTGTTCAGTTTGATGTTGGCTTCAATAGGTGTTGCTGCAGGTTTTGCAGCTCGCAATCCAAGCTTAGAAATCAGCTCTATAGTGTACTTCCTTTGGTGCATTAGAATTCCTCGTTGTGACCTGGAAAACGCAATGCCAAGAAAGTATTTACGATATCCTAGATCTTTCATTTTGAAAGTCAGTTGTATCTTGGTCTTCATCTCAGCTATTAGTGTCAAGTTAGGCCTACTGATTAGCATGTCATCAACATACACCAAGATGATTATGATGTGTTCCCCTGACCCTTTGATGAACAGGGAGTGATCATGTTGGCTTTGCATGAAGCGAAACCTCAGACGGCTTAGCATTCCACTGTCTTGGTGCCTGTTTGAGCCCATACAGAGATTTCAAGAGTCTGCATGCTGGTCTTGTCTCCTCTGACTCTGAAAGCCCTGTGATAAGGTCATGTATATCTCATCATATAGATATCCTTGAAGAAAATCATTGTACACATCCATTTGATGTGTTCAGAGGCAGCCACAACTAGGATGGTCTAATAGTAACCATCTTAACTACTATACTAAATGTTTCTTGGTAGTCAATATCCTCCTTTTGGATGTACCCTTTGGCCACCAGCCTGGCTTTGAACCTCTCCACTTCTCATGTAGCTTTGTACTTCACCTTATAGATCTACTTACAACCAATAGGCACCTTGCCTTCAGGTAAGGACACCACATCCCAGGTGTGATTGGATTCTAGTGCAGCAATTTCAGCTTACATAACTTCAACCCACCTAGGATCTTGAGCATCTTGCTCAAAAGAAGTAGGTTCCTAGATTGCAGAGAATGCTATCAAATAGGCCTGATATTTGGGAGAAATTCTATTATAAGACACGTAGTTAGCAATGGAATAAGGAACAGATTTGTGCCCAGGCTGTGACACAAAGTCCGTCATCCATATAGGAGCCTTCCTTGTCCTCAAGGATCTCCTCAGACCAGTGAAGTGTTGAGTGGTAGGAGGAAGTATAGAAGGCATCACATCTGCGGCAGACTGGTGCAAAGGAGAAGAGTTAGGCTATACATGCCTAGCGGGAACAGAAGGAAGTGAAGGCTGCTCTTCACTAGAACTGGACAAGTCAGGAGGTAAGAAAATAGGTGGTGATATGGCTGTGATGTCTTTGAAGGGAAATATATCTTCCCTGAAGGATACATACCTGTTGATAAAAAAAACAATGAGAAGAGAGATCCAGTAGAATGTAGGCCTTCTCAGTATCAGAGAAGCCCATGAGAACAGCTGGCTTAGCCCTGGGCAGAAGTTTATCTGTTTCATGAACTTTCTTGGCGTAGAACAAGCAACCAAGAATTCTTAAGTGACCTGGATTAGGTTCCCTACAATACAATAGTTCAAAAGGGGAAAGACCATGAAGAACATAAGATGGCATCCTATTTACGAGATACACTGCTGCAAGCCCACAATGGCCCCAATACTTGGTAGGAATATTGTCCTGAAACCTTAAAGCTTGTGTGACTTCTAGGATGTGCTTGTGCTTTCTCCCAGCAACTCCATTTTGCTGATGAGCATAAGCACATGTTCTTTGATGAATGATACCATACTTCTGAAACAATGTGGTACAGTTAGAGTTGACAAACTCAAAGCCATTTTCTGACCTGGCTGCTTTCACAACTTTGTTAAACTGAGTTTGAATGAACAAAATAAGATGAGTAAGCACCACACATACATCAGATTTGAGCTTCAGCAGAAAAAGACAACTCATCCTAGTAAAGTCATCAACAACTGTCAGAAAATACTTATTGCTATCAAAAGTTATACAGTTATATGGACCACAAACATCAAGATGTATTAGATGAAATGTAGCAACAATCTTAATACAGTTAGAAGGGAATGGCAGCCTGGTATGCCTAGCGCAAGGGAATACACTACATTTATTGATAGTGTCATTGATACTAGCTAGTTTGGCAACAAACAATTTTCTAAGAACAATACTAGATACATGACCTTGTCTTTTATGCCATAGGGCAACATCAACTGTAGTGTCACCCTGCCTTGACTTTATTCCAGCAGCAGCTAAAGAGACTGCAGTGAGATTCTTATCAATATCTCTGCAGAAAGTATAGACCATCTCTTTCTCTACTAATCTCCCTCACACTGCCACTGAAGAGATCCAGAAAGACACAGAAATCAGGATAAAAGGAAGCAAAGCATTTAAGATATCTTGTCACTTTGGAGACTGATAATAAGTTGAATTTGAACTGAGGCATATAGAAAATTTTTTTAAGTGTGATTCTGTCTGAAATATTACTATCACCAGTGTGAGTTACTTGAGCGACATATCTATTAGGTAATAAGATTGTCCTAGGCTTAGAGGGAGTAACTACTGAAGTCTTAGTAAGTAAGTTAGCATCTGATACCATATGATTAGTTGCTACAGTATCAATAATCCATTCTTGTGGACTAGTAGATGTTAAGAGGGCAGTGCTAGTACCTGCCACCTTTGCTTGAGCAGAGAAAGTTGAATTGTTCAGAATCTGAATTATCTGATCATACTGTTCTTTAGTGAAAGGAAAAGCACTTCCTTGACCCTGTGGAAAGGAACCTGTGTAAGGTCCCTGTGCCTATATAGAGGAGGATTATGCTAGAGCTTGAGGGCCAGAATGACCTTGTGACTAATTCATGGCTTGAGAATACTCAACTCCTTGATTCATGGTCTGTTGAGGATTTTGATATGCAAGCAAATTAGGCATTGGTGTTTTCTAAGAAACCTGGTGTGAGGCATGATTGGAGTACATAGGCATAAGTGTATCCAGGTTCGACCATTGCATTATAAGCCCCGACTCCCCCTTTATTTTTGAATTTATAATCTGATGGATAACCTATTATTTTGAAGAAATTTTCTTTGTTGTGGCCCTTCATTTTGCAAAACTCAAACTTAATGTTGTAATTCTTCCTAAATTATGGATTGAAACTAGGTTTAGCACTATATAGTGCAGTTGAATCTTAAGGATGTGTATTTACAGTAGGTGAGGATCCTAAAATGCCAGCAGAAGTAACTACAACTCTTTGTCTTTCATCACTCATAAGCATGGCATATTCTTGATTCATTGAACGAAGTGGCTTCATCATAAGTATTTGACTACGAGCTTGAGAGTAAAAGTCATTCAAGACCATTAGAAACTGATACACCTTTTGCTTTTGTAGATGTGCAATAAACTTCTTTGTCGTCACACAATCACAGTCAGTAGTGGGTATAACAGACTCAGATTCAACCCAAAAGTCCTTTAGCCTTGGATAATAGACAGAGATAGCGGAAGTACCTTGACTTAGGGTAGAAATTTCCTTGTACAAATTGTAACAACGAGTATCATTCACTTTGTCAAACCATTTTTGTAAATCCGTCCACACCTTCTGTGCATTAGTGGCATAAGCAATACCCCTGATTAAGGCTGGTGCAACTGAGTTCATCACCCATGACAACACAATTACATTGCATCATTCCCATTGATACTAATACTTCTCACGAAGTCGCTCTTTTGTCCACCTGCCATCAACAATATCCAGTTTATTGCGACCAAGTAATGCAATACGCATAGATCTATACCACAATGAGTAATTATCAGTGCCAGTCAACTAGAATGAAATCAATGAAATTCCAGTCTTGTCGCCTAGAGCTAGGTATAGAGGGTGAGTGACTGCAACTATAACACCTTCCTCAAATTCATCATCAGAGGATGCATGTGCTGCATTTTCAACTGTGACAGTTGCATTTTCATGTTCCAAATCATCAATCGCCATTGTTGAGTATTTTTGGGCTTCGAATCAGAAAAACAAAATCTCAATTGTTTGAGATTTCAGAGAAGAAGACAGAGTAGAGAAGAAGGCAGAGGATCGATTTGCGAGCTTCGATTCAGAGCACGAGCTTTGATACAATGTTGAAATTAAGGTTTGAGAAGAAATGGAAACCCAAGCTAACGGGGAGAAGAGAGAAGAGAGAAGAGAAGAGGAGCATGAAGATGAATGTAACAGTAGTGGGAAATTAATGCTCTACCTTTCATTACTTGTACAAGTTGTATATAACTAACTACTCTAACCACCTTATTGACCAATTAAATGTATCATTAACTAACAAACTAATACACTAATCTGCTAACACATAAATAGACTAAACTACCCATGTAATCAAGTTACGTCTTTTGTCTCAACCGGGGGGGGGGGGGGGGGGGGGGGGGGGGTTATATTAGTGGATCTGATTAATTCTTTTTACACTCAAAGATAAACAAGATCTTTTAATACTTAGCTCAAATAGTAAATTTGCATCCAGACAGAAGAAAATAAATAACAATAGGAGATTTGGTTTTGTAAAGGTGTTTTAGATTCTTTTGTAATCTTCTCATATGAAATTTAGTGCAACAAACAAGGTATTTGTAGAGACAGTCTGAATACATTATTGATACATAGTTATACACTATATATACATGTCTATACAGAGGATATATATAAATAATATTTATGTAATGTATAATAGTGTATAAAGTGCATATACATCATGTTTTACATATTTTAAAAATAAAAAATAAAAAATAGACGGTAAAAAAAATAACATTGAAAGACATTTGGCTTCATGAAATGCAATGTAAACATATATTGGCTAGTGTAGATGTAAAAAGCTAATGGGCTATGCTCAATGTAAACGGGGCTTTTGCATCCGTACCCACTTTTTGTGCCACGTTTTAACTTATACCCGCTTTGTAA
>ML321369.1:0-13018 GCA_005239505.1 Nicotiana paniculata
TATATATAGTGAATATACATTAATTAGTAATCATATATTTACAACTAATATTGTAAAAATAATTTTATATATTCCAAATTAATAATATTTGGTTTAGATACTTACAAAAACTAAAAACATACATTTCGTAAGAACATCATGAAATTTATGTTTGATAAAATAAATTAATATTTATAAATATAATGTCATAACATTATTCAAATGTTTGATAAAACTAATTTTTTAAAGCCAAAATGCATGTTATAGTTGTCTATCAATTCTAACTATAAAATGAACGCAATGTGAGTCAATACTACTAAAATAAGTAAATTAGAATCACGAAAATAACACAATTTCAAAATCCAAAAAAATAAATAAAATAGCTTAACAGATGTCAAATTCCAACGTAATAATAGTAAGTTCCACTACAACTTAAGATTAGGAAACATAATAAGTTTATAACCGCATTTAACAACGAAATTTAACTTTTACATCACTCATTATATGCCAAGTTTGGTAATGACTCATTATTTCTAATATTAGAAGGTGTAGTTTCAAAAAACAGAATAATAAAATAAGTAAAAAATAAAATATAGGCAATAACATGAGATCACAAGAAGTAAAGGTAGAGAAATAAAAAATAAATAATTTACAAAAAAAATATATTTTAAAATTTCAAAAGAAATTAAAATGTAAAAATAAAATATAAAAAGTAAAATAATAGAAATTAAAAGTTATAAAGAAAATAAATTAAAACAAAAACAAAAAGGAAAAAAATTAAAAAAGCAATCTTGTAATTACACAGTGTAATTATCACCAATTCTTACCTCTCCTTAAAAATTAGAGAGTATAATTACACCTGTTCAATTACAACCAATTTCATACTGACCAAGTAATTACTTGACTAAACAAACATGCAGACCTATATAATTACGCTCAAATCCAATTCCTAGATGACTTTCCAAACGGACTCTAAGCCCAAAAAAAATCATGAAGATGCCAAGAAACCAGAATCACACAAATTTTGAAGTAGTCAAAATCTAGGGCTTTGAGATGCCTAACCTTGGCCAAGACAAGGGAATGAATGATCACAATTACCAAGATGCATGTATATATTCTGTTTGTTTCTTAAAAAACTACGTTTCACTAATTATCTGTCATTCGTTATAGCAAAAAGGTTCAACATTGGCCTTGATTTCGGCTCGTTGATGAGCTAGAAAATGGGTATTATATTTTTATCTGCCTAATATAGGGAATGCCAAAAACAATATCATGTCATTAAATACTTATTAATACAAAACAAGTGGGGTAAAAATAACACTTTTTACGTTGTCTTTTATATTTTTAAATGGATTTAGCCACGGAATACATTCTCTGTTTCTCTGAGGAACTAATTTTAATCGTAGGAAACAAACAAAACGATCCTTAAATCCAGAAAGAGTGACGAGGAAATGGATTAAATTTATTGGGGTAAGTGAGGAATTTAGAGAGTATATTATGGGTGGCTGAGGAATGGGGATGTCTGGTCCGTACTGCTAAAATCTTTGTCGGAGGCTCTTGTCTTTTCTATGGCACACTCTATTTATTCCTCTCCTCCAAATTCCTTTTATTTTTTGTTTTAATTATTCTCATCTTCTTGTCCCCCTTCTATCTCATTCCAAGAAACCAACCTCTTCCTCCTTGTCTTGTTTCTCCTCTCATATTCCCTTCTTGATATTTTTTATTTGTTTAATGAGAAGTAACAGCTTTTATAACAATAAAGAAATCATTTTTATCTTATTTGCACATTATAATTTTTCAATGAAGGAAATTTAAGTAAACTTCTTTCTCCAAATTAGCTCCGCCCCTATTCAGATGGACTCCGGCTGTTTTTCTTCTGAAAATTATTTAAAAGGAGGAGTTTAAATTCTCTGTGTATAAAATATTTACATTATATGATGACAATTACAACTTCGTTCCAAATAAATTAGAGTCTACTATATAAATTTTTACTGATCATGGAATATAATCAAGAAATACCATCTTACGATAGAGCTTAATATTGTTGTACTCCCGAATAGGTAATAATTTTTTTAGAAAGCAATTAATATAAGAAAAGAAACTTTCATTTTTGTCCACAGGCGGAAAACTCACGCATACTGAGAGGACGACTTCATAGTATGGACTCGATCTCTTGAGAATTACTATTTGTGACACTTCAACCCAAAGTGAAATTTTATAATTTGGAAAGAAGAACAGCTTTCGTGAATTTTATTTGTAATGGCTTAGTTAAAAGTATTAATTTAATCTTTGATTAGTTTAAGAGAACTCAACTATACTTATGAAGCTCTTATTTTTGTTATGGTACATTAAAATATTTGGAATTTATTTAATATTTTTCATAAGCTATTTAGGTGAAATTATTGAAGGACCTGATTCTTCGATACATTCCTTACAGTACAATTGCAGAATAAATAGTGCAGAAAGTAAATAATAGAAAGATTTTTATGTGAAGCATATCCGGCTCAAAAGATGAAAAATCACGACCTACTTCTCAGTATGATTTTTCCCAAACTTTGCCAAACTCTAAGTCAAAACAAAGTTTACAAACTCTTGCAAATGACGAGCGCAAAACACAACACGAAATTGATGCTCGCTTGTCAAAGATAATATAGTAAAATTATCGTCTCCACAGGGATTGAATTTAAACAATGCTCAAGTAATTTCTAGCTTAATGCTATCCAAGATGAACAAAACTTAATTTGTAATGATTATGAACTACGTTTAACTATAAAAATAAAGCAATTGCCAATTAACAGCAAGGAATTAGAGATTCGCAAAGTGGTTTCTTATAAATGTGAGCAATAAGAGTTTGACAGAAGAGGTGCAAGATAGCTATTTGGGATGTAACTCTAGTTTAATTCACTCTAACGTTCTAATGATTCTCACGAATTCACTCGATGATTAGTTCAAACATGTAGTAAAGACTCCTCTCTCGATTAAATCTTAACTCTACGAGATGAACTAAAATAAGCATTGTAAAGTATGCAAACATGCGTTAATGAATTGGTCCTTAGGAAAACATCTCTCGCATATTCTCCTAATTTGATTTAATCAACAATTCAACAAGCTCTTTCGATTGCTTAATAGAATCAGTGAATTGAATCAAACAAAATAATGCAAACATAATCACCAAGAAATTTCTCTTTCGATTAAATAATCCAACGAATAAAGTTGCAACAATTCAAAACTCTATAAACGAATTCAAGCACGAATTAGAGTTAAAATCCACAAATATTTATCAAACCACCTTATCCGTCAAATCCTAAGGGAAATTACTCCATAATAATGGAGGAAGTCATTACAATTATAATTGAAGAATACGAAAGCACCAATCTAACTTTACAATTCAAACTCTCGTATTGAATCGATGGAAAGATGAAGGAATCCCGTGTCTTGTAGCCTCTACTGCTCTCCCCAAGATTTCAAGGTCAAAAGTCCTCTTAAAATCGTGATTTTGGTGTATTTATTCCATGTAAGAGCGGGCCCGGATAAAACTATCATTTTTAAGCCGAAGTGGGATAGTTGGACAGCAAAAATACACTGGCGCGACGCCCCATGCGCCACATTAATTGTGAGGATTTTCAGATAATTGACTTTTTCTCTCTACAGAAAATTTGCACTAGCGTTCCGCACTCCGCTATGCGTGGCGCGGGGCTGTAATGCAATTTTCTCGAAGTAATTTTGTTTCTCATTTTTTGATATCCAGGCTTTGTCCTCTAAGGATTCAACTCTAAACCTTTTAGTAACACGCCACTGCCTTTTGCGACTACTTCAAGTTAACTCTAACTTGAATGATACAACTCGAGTACCTAGTACAATTTGCTTCTAAAGAAAGCTGAAAGATACAACTCAAAATCTCCTACTACACTTATACTAGAATTAAAGACAAACACATCATTCTGGTTCTTGTAGCTTCAGGTTCGCACCCTTGAATCTCACAGGAATTCCTCATAAAATTCCTTGTTATTTTGCTCTCAATTTTTTTTTAACTTCAGTATGTGTGTGATGCTTGTAAAAGAGAACAACACTAATATTTATAGAGCTAGTAGAATAAGGATTAACTATAAGTTTAATGCTTTACACTTTCTTGATGGAAGAGTACTAGTTTACTTCAACTTCTAGGTCTTTCCTTATCTTGGATAGAGTTCTATTCAAGTAAGGAATCATACTCCTTATCAAATATGTAATCTTTACATTCAGGTATTATCAGAAATAACCACTTATACTTATCCCGTGCATGTGCATGCCTTTTGCTTGATTCTGACCGTAACTTGTGTACTATGTCCATGAACCTGGTTCATGCATGCGTCCCTTGGTCAATCATCAAAATCTATATCGCTTAGGTCAATAATGGGATGAGAACTTTTATACTTATAGGGTTCACAACCAACTGATTTTCTTTGGAAGTTCCTTTATTGTTTTGTTGTTGAGGAACAGATTCATGGACAGGTTCCTTCGAGGTTTGATGATCAATTCCTCTCTGTCCAGCTCCCCCTGTCAGGTTTCCCTGGGTGGAAAGACCTAGTCCATCACATGTTCCTTCCCGTGATACACTTTTGATTGGACTGCAATTTCACCATTTGAATTTTTTGTCAGCCCAATCTCTTCATCATCTTATTCCTGCCTCTCAGAAAGAATGTTAGTTTCATCAAAGGCAACATACACATTTTTTTAAACACACACTGTTCTTTTATTGTATATCTAATAGGCTTCACTATGTGAAGAATATCCCAAGAATAATCTCTTATCGCTTCTGGGATCAAACTTTCCTAGGGAGTCTTTTCCATTATTGTGAACAACGCACTTGCTTCCAAATGTCCTAAGATGCGATGCATTTGGCTTTCTCCCTTTAAGTAATTCAGAGGGATTTGTCTCAACGAGAGGTCCAATAATTCACTTATTTATGATGTAGCATGCAGTATTCACATCTTCTACCTAAAAGCTTTGAGGCAACTTACTAGCAATTAACATGGTTCCAGCCATTTCCTCCAAAGTCCTATTCTTCCTTTCGTCTACTCCATTTTTTTTTCCAGCATTATAGGAGCAAAGAAATTATGGTCGATGGCATGCTCATCACAAAATTAATAAAACTTAGCATTCTCAAATTCAGTACCATGATCATACCTAATTGATGAAAGTTGATTACCTAATCATTTTTGAGTTTTTCTAACAAATGAAGTGAACATATCTAATACTTCATCTTTAGAGATTAAAAACAAAGTCCAAGTAAATATAGAGTAATCATCAACAAGAACCATAACATATATCGTATCACCTCTACTCATTGTCCTTGTTGGTTTACACAGATCCATGTGGATAAGTTCCATCGACCTTGTAATACTCACCATTTTCTTACTTTTGAAATAAGATTTTACCTACTTCCCACTTGCACAAGCCTCACAACTTTTGTCTTCCTTGAACTTTATATTAGGCAACCCTATCACCAAGTACTTGTAGACTAGTTTGCTAAGTTGACTTAGCCTAGCATGCCCAGTTCCCTTATGCCAAGAGAGGGGATCACTGTCCATGACACTCAAGAAAGCGAGTTCATTATCTGAAAATGGACAAACTCACCACATATATGTTTTTCACTCTTCTTCCCAGCAAGACTATCTTATTAGTGGTAAGATTAAGCATAAAATATTTTGCAGAGGTAAAAACTACCATATTTACTCTATCAGACCATTGTGAGATACTTATCAAGCTGTATTTCAGTCCATCTATCAAGCAACCATTACCAATTGAGTTAGAATCAGATTTACCTACCTTCTCAACTCCAATTATCTCACCTTTATTTCCATTTCTAAAGGAGACATTACCTCCTTTTAAGGCTATGAGTGAAAGGAACTGGTTCTTATTTCCTATCATGTACTTTGAGCCACCACTATCCATATACCATATTTGGCTGCTCTCATTCATTTGGAGCTGCAAAAGAAATTAGTCTTAGGAACCCAAACTATTCTAGGTCCCTTTCTATAGGCAAAAGGATAAATCGGATTCTTCTTTGCGCAACTTGGCATCCTATTCTTCCCTAAAACAAAATTTTTGTTCCTTAGACTTGCTTTATATTTTGCTATATATTTACTTCTATAATGTCTAGTATTATCATAATCAGTGCAAATCTTATTCTCAGGAAGTGTAAGGTACTTATTTTTGGGATCCCATTTAGGTATAGAGTTCCCAAATCCAAGTCCCTTTATTTTGCTACTATGGTGTTAGACATAAAAGCACAACACATGACCTGTTCTATTTATATGTTGTATCACACTCATGTTTAAACTTTGTTAAATCCTCTTACAAAACTCTTACATATTCATTCCTTTTGTACAAATCATCTTTTACCTTTCTTAAATCGTCTTCTAGTGTGAGTTACGTGTCCATCTTTTACCTTTCTTAAATCGTCTTCTAGTGTGAGTTGCATGTCACTAGGTATTTCCTTAACTGTCACTAACTTTAATTTTAAATTTTCAAGTCTAAGTCCTAAGACTGCTGTATCAAAGCAGTATTTTCCTTTTCAGTTTTCCAAGCCTTCCTTTCCAAATTTTTGCAGTCTGCTTTCAAAATGACACACTCTTTTTACAGTTGTTCCTTCTCAGAACTTACATTCTCAAATTCATCAATTAAAGAAAATAATAGTTCAGATATCCTATATTTAGAAAGGATATTAATTTAATTTTTATTTCAAGGAAGTTTACCTCAGGTTCTTCTTCAGATTCTCCAATAGCTATAAGAGCTCGTTCATCATCCTCATCCTCATCATCATAATCCTTATATGAGCTATATTTTGAACCATCAACCATTTTTTTGGTTGACCCTTTGTTGTATCTCTTCTTGGCACGAACATGTTCCTCCTTCATGTTTCTTCTTTCAGATCTCTTCGTTTCAATCTCCGACATGGGATAATACTTGATTATGTGATCAGTTTACCACTTTTGTAGCATCCATCAACTACCTTCTTTTTAGTTCCTTTGGATTTGTTATAGTTTCCACTTCTTCAAGGACCCTTTCCTTTTATCAAGTACTCTTGAAGTCATTAGTGATTATTGTACTTTCATCCTCTTCAAAATCAGAATCCTCAGGGATTCTGAATGCCAAAATTGTTTTATTCTTAGGCACATCCATCTTCATGGTTTGTCTCCTTAGCTCATAGGTTTTGAGATTTCCAATCAACTCATCTAAGGAAATTGTAGCAATGTTCTTTGAAACTTGAATAATAGTGATCTTTCTTTCCCAAGCTTTACTCTGACATTGCAAGCTTTACTCCATGATCGCAATGCACTGCACAATACTAGCAGATTAGCTACACAAAACTCAATGGACATGGTCCAAATCCACCCCGAATCAGATCCTAGTCCCTTGGGACCCTTTCCAATCACACCAACAAGTCCAAATGCAGTATCCAAACTTATCCAAATGCTCGAAACACCGTAAGTCCAACGGGAGAGCTGGCCAATAAGACTGACAAATATAATCACAAAAGAACTACACTATGAATCCATACCACAAGGGAGAACCAAAACACATGGAGTAGGCACCCGAAATTGTATCCAAACATAACACCATTATGGCGTACAACCCGATCCAACCATCATATCGCTCCATGTGAGAATACTCATTGAGCCAAAATCCTCATGCTCATCAAACACATGTGTATCAACAACAAACAAATAGTGTGTATCTACTAGACATGCTCGTGACTCGCGAGGACTTTAGAACCTAGAGCTCTAATACCAACTTGTCATGATCAAAAGTCCTACCTCAGGCCGTGACGATGCCTAGCCGTACTTACTAGAATAATCCAACTCACATTCAACATAATATAATCTAATTTCCTTAATTAATGGAATTATCTTATAAATAAAAGCAGGAATAATGTCAAATAGTAAAATATCTTACAAAAGTAAAACATGGGCTGAACATGATCAAAATAGTACGACCCGCAAGAACTAGTTGATACAAGTACACGAACAAGTCTGAATACATAATCAGAAATGGCTGTGAGAAAGACAATAGACAGGAGATAAATAAGTACGAGGACTCCATGTGCTGCAGGTCAAAACACTATGGTAGCTCACCACGAAGTCTCTAATAACACATTCCTACTCAACTCAAAGGATACTGCAGTACCTGTATTAGAACCTACACAAAAATGTGCAGAAGCATAGTATGAGTACACCACAGTCGATACCCAATAAGTATCAAGTCTAACCTCGAAGAAGTAGTTGACAGTCTATAGGTATCAAGATACTTATAACACAGATAATAATAACAAGCCTGGAGATAAAATAGTAAATATCCTCATGATCAAGAGGTATCAAGATACAAAACAACCTAAAAATATAAAACTTATTTTTTTGTTCAAGTAATAATCATAACGCTACTCAGATATGGTTTTAAAGATAGCATGCTTCACTCAATGGAGTCGTGGATCCCAACTAGCATATAGAAATTTCATGTAACAATTAGCAGTTTAATCAATACTCCTAAACGAGTCAAGGATAGGAATGCATGTCCAAACCAGAACAAGATCCATGTACCCAAATATAAAATCCATATATCCCAATGCGAAATCCATGCATCACAATAACACGATACAAAATCAATGTATAGACTCGATATGAAATTAATGTATCGACCACGCTCACAGGGCCCAAAGTAACACGGGTATTCATCTGACTTCGGATGGGCAAAACCAAATACTAGCGCAAAGAGGAGCTTAATAGAATCACTCTTAATCAAATATCCGCTCATCATATCTTGTGCCATAAGTGTATATCAACTGAACGACCTTGTTTTTCGTGCAACAATTTCATTTCAAATCAAGTATCCAACTGTAATATATATGCATATTCCCAAGAATGAATAAATAAAAGTTGCACAAGGTCTTAATAATAATCATGCAGATATGTGCTCTTAAAATTTCTATATGACTACGAATGATTCAAGCAAGTCAACATATCAAGAACAAGTTCTCATGCCTTCATAATTAATCATAAAACTAATAATTATCTCTAACATGAATAAAAGAGCGAACGTAGTCACATAATCCCGCAAAACACTAATCAAGATGAGCACATAGTCAAAACTAGGCATAAAGTATCTTAATTCAACCCTGGGCATGATATAAAATTAAGAAGTGCATATACGCCCACCACCAAGTATATACACCACCCTTAATACCTTAAAACATAGAAATCAAGTCAAATTCTAAAGGTTTCCCTCTTAACAAGGTTATCCAAGAGAATTACCTCTTCTCGGGCAAGCTTCAACTACAAATAGCGTCAAAACCTTGCTCTAACCCTCCAATCACGCAAATCCAAGCCAAAAATTATCCAAGGAAGTCAAACAATGATATAGGAAGCAATCCCAATACATAAAGCTTCGATCTTTGAAGAATTCTCTAAGGTCAACAAAAGCCAAGCTGGGCCCGCGTGCCCAAAATCTGAAACCAATACCAAAATCTTATGACCCATAACCCGTCGAGTCCAAATAAATAATTAGTCTCCAAATTCTGGTCAAATTGATGGTCAAAATCTCAAAATACACTTTCTTAAAGTGTAGGAATAAACCCAAAATTTCCCTTCAAAATTTCAAGTTGAAGATGTAGAAGTTCATGTAGATTCTCGAAATATAATTACAAATAGGTAGAAATCACTTATCCTCTTGCCTTGTATGAAGATCCCCACGAAATATAACCCTTCTCCAAGTCTAGGGTTATGAAAGAATGGGTAAAAATACCGAAATTACATCGTATGTAATCTGCCCAAAAATACCCTTTGCGGATGCAACACAAGCCTTGCATTCGCGAAGCACAAAACATTGTTTCCTAGGAAAGTACTCTTCACGGTTGCCTTTGAGGCCTGCGATTGCGAAAGCCAAGAGTCCAAATCACCAAGAACGCGAGCTCCGTCTCGTGAATGTGAAGACAACAATCCCCTTGCCTGATCTAACTCTACGCGAGAATTACCACACACCGCAAACGTGGAGGTCTTCCTTGTAACAGCTCGCGAATACGAGACAGACAATGCGAATCTGGAAGATAAAGCTCCAGCTCCTGTAACACACACTGCAAACGTACCACTCGGACCACGAACACGAAGTACAAATGTCAGGTGGCCAAATATTTCTTCGTGATCGTGAACCTTGCTTCGTGATCGTGATGCACTGCTCCAGCACATCAACTATGCAAAACTCAATCGAAATGATCTGAAACTATCCTGAATCACACCCGACCCCCTCGGGAACCTGTCCAGTCATACCAATAAGTCCAAATACAATATCCAAAGGCCTAAAACACAACAAATATCATTAAAACCACGAATCAAAGATCAAAAATCATTTATTTAACTTTATAACATTCTAATTTTTCCAAACTCGTTTGTATAATACTTTGACATATTTGATCGCAACCAAACTTTGCTGTTACGACCCCAAGTCCTAAGCCGGCCGTGATGGCGCCTATCACGGAGCTAGGCTAGCCAACCATTTCAGATTATTAACATATCCCATAATTTCCCCAAATTTTAGAATATTTTTAAAAATATCAGAAAGAGATAAAACAAATACACACTTCCCCAAAACCTGGAGTCAACTGTCATGAGCATCTAAGACTAAAAATACAATGTACAACAATATCTTGCTACAACCAAAGTCTGAGGTACAAAGACCAAAAGAAAACTATAATCTGAGGGAAGGAAAGGAGGTGAGCTGGGGACGCTGAGCAGCTACCTTAATCCTCGGACAACTCCAAGCTCGTCCGGACGAGATGGTGCGGTACCTGGATCTGCACACAGAGGTGCAGGGAGTAACGTGAGTACGCCAACTCAGTAAGTAATCAATGTAACTAAAAACTTGAGTGTAGTGACGAGCATTTAAATCATGTAAATCCGTATAACGAATAATAGTGGAAATGAATAAATCAAGTCAGAAATCTACAATTCTGAATATTTCATAAAAAAACTCCGATTTCTCGTGCACCTTCAACTGTCTGGACGCGTAGGCAATCACCCTACCATCCTGCATCAAAATCGCTCCAAGGCCAACTTTCGAGGCATCACAGTAAACTGTATAAGAACCTGAACCCATAGGCAAAATTAATACCGGAGTTGTAGTCAAAGCTGACTTGAGCTTCTGGAAGCTCCCCTTACACTCCTTAGTCCACCTGAACTGAGCACCCTTCTAGGTCATCCTGGTCATAGGTGCTGCAATAGATGAAAATCCCTCTACGAAACGGCGGTAGTATCTTGCCAAACCAAAGAAACTGTGAATCTCAGTAGCTGTAACGGTCTAGGCCAACTCTACACCGCCTCTACCTTCTTCAGATCAACCTAAATACCCTCACTGGACACCACGTTCCCCAAGAATGCTACTGAATCAAGCCAGAACTCACCCTTCAAAAATTTTGCATATAATCTCTTATCCCTCAAGGTTTGAAGCCCAACTCTCAAATGCTGCTCATAATCCTCCCGAGATCGGGAATACACCAAGATATCGTCAATGAACACGATGACGAAAGAATCCAGATGAGGCCGAAATACACTGTGCATCAAGTGCATAAAGGCTGTTGGGGCATTGGTCAGCCCAAACGACATAACCAGGAACTCATAATGACTATATCTAGTCCTGAAAGCAGTCTTCGGGATGTCTGGCCCCCGAATCTTCAACTGATGATAGCCGGAATGCAAGTCAATCTTAGAAAATACTCTGGCACCATGTTGTTGATCAAACAAATCATCAATACGAGGCAAGGGATACCCGTTCTTCACCGTAACTCTGTTCAGCTGCCGATAGTCAATACACATACGCAAAGAACCATCCTTCTTCTTTACGAACAACACCGGTGCACCCCAAGGTGACACACTAGGCCGAATGAACCCCTTATCTAGGAGTTCCTAAAGCTGCTCCTTTAATTCCTTTAGCTCTATTGGTTCCATAAGATAAAGTGGAATAGAAATAGGCTGATGTCTGGCGCCAGGTAAATACCAAAATCAATGTCCCTGTCAGGTGGCATGCATGGCAGGTCTGCAGGGAATACGTCCGGAAAGTCACAGACCACAGGAACCGAATCAATAGCGGGAGTCTCACCACTGACATCCCTCACAAAATACATGTACGATAAACACCCCTTCTCAACCATACGCTGAGCCTTTAGGTAGGTAATCACCCTGCTAGGCACATAATCAGAAGAACCTCTCCACTCAACCGTCGGACATCCAGGCATAGCTAAGGTCACGGTCTTAGCGTGACAATCAAGAATGGCATGACATGGAGATAACCAGTCCATGCCCAATATCACATCAAAATCGACCATGCTGAGTAACAGTAGGTCCACTCGGGTCTCCATACCCCCAATAGATATTACACACGACCGATACACACGGTCCACAACAACAATATCGCCCACCAGAGTCGACANGCGATCATGGCATATGAGGCCATAACACCTCGCCTGGCTGGAAATGCATACATGCGGGCCTGACCTCCCCCTTCTCGACCTCCCCCTCTAGGGCGGCCTTTGGCTGACTCACTACCACCCCTGGCTGCCTGGGCGGGTGGTGAAGTAACTGGAGCTGAAGTCGAGGGCTGGCCCCTCTTCTGAGAAGAACCCCACTGGTCTCCAAAATACCCGCAATATGTAGTATCCTATGGCACTTATCTAGAAACCCCTGGGCATTCTCGCCCTCTGTACCGCTGAAAGTCGTAGGCTGAAGTCTGCTGAACCTCTCCGACCTGCACTGCTCGTCCTCAGGTGTAGCAGGGACCACATAATCCTGGACCGGAGCAATTGGCTGAGCTGAGGCTGCTCCCGGTGCCTGAATACCCTGTACATCCTGCTCAGATGTCCGGGCAACTGGAGTCTAATTGCCTCCCCCGGCCTAAGCTGTGGTGGAAGTAGAAGACATAGCGACCGCCTGAGCCAAACTGGTGCAAACTATCAATATCTGAGACAGGGTCTCCTGAAGACCCGGAATAACAATAGGCACTGCCGGTGCCTGAG
>ML321370.1:0-13737 GCA_005239505.1 Nicotiana paniculata
CACATAACATCCCCGCTACGCGGGACCTCAACACATAAGAAATTATCAAGTCGTTTCATAACTAGTACGGCACAATCACAATAACACATAAATTTGACAAAGACGGAACAACACCCGATGTTCTAATACCTTTCCATGAAAAGTGCTCTACTGAAAGGAACATGCCTGGCTCACAGGGAGCCCATAATCATATTTAAATCCATCCACAAAAATTGAGCCACCTCACTCGCACCAAACTTAGCTATTAGCTTTTACCTGGGTCCATATTAACCCACTTTTTCTCATAATACACGAGAACAACCATCATCACCGGGACTAACACCCCATAATCCATAATCAACTGAACTGAACGCCCTTTAGGCGTAAATCCTCAATTAAGCAATATTGCACTTCTTCATCTCAGTCCAAATCTGAAATCCATTAAGTGACTACATGTCACACTTTATACAATCTTTTCGAGGTCATGCTTCCACGACCTTCCACACAAGGCAACAAGTCTGCCCATCCATAACACCGACCACACTAAGGCCGCAAAACACATCAAGAACCCATGACCAGGGTACAAAGCCTCTTTCACCGGATATCAATCTCAGGTGACAATGAAGATAACACCAGCTTACACTGAACTTTCAAATCACTTTTCCTTGCTCTTCTGAGCTCATGACATCCTTGTAAACATCGGACCTAAATATCGATTCTTACTCCCAATTACATACTGCTTCCCGCACTTAACATACCAACATGAGGTAGCGCAGGAATTCCATAATAACTTCTAAACCACCAATAGGGCGAACACTTCATCATATAGAAATCTTTTACTTAGCTCAATTCAAGAGTACCATCTCATCACACGAGTGAATTCCCATTATCACCCAATCATGCAAATCTTAAGTGGTATTCTATACCATAATAACCCTTCCGGGGTCCGCCTATACCTGACAGGCCATAGCACTCAAATGCTCCCACATAAAATCCGTTACGGCGGTCGACAAGCCCCGCACACACCGACACAAACCACATGCACAACCAAATCACATCAAAGTAATTGATCACTGCCGCAAATGTGCCATTTCAACCATGGCTAATCAATCTATATTCTTTTAATCATCATCAATTGCCTCAGGAATAATAACAACTTCCTTCAACCCATAGAAAACTCAACCCTCACTCATCCGGAGTGACCATGATTCACGAGACTATGCTTCCCAAATCCTGCAACCCGTCTCATACCCTTCTGATAATGTTTTCTTCAACCCGGAGTTTATTTCTCTCACTCCTTCAATATTCTCCTGCATGCTGAAACATATCATAGAACATTCCAACCGTCCTCATTTTTCTCAGAGATTACTCTGCAAAAGCTCGATTCTCGATCATACTACTGCCTGAAATCCCTAATTGCCGCATTCATAACTTTTGAACTCACTAGGACCGCTATTGAGAGTCACCCACTCTGACTGGCCCCGAATACAATCAACCCCAAGGCTCTCTTAGCACAAGAACACCTTTTTCAATGAAACACGTGACCGAGTCACTATCCTTACAACTCGCCCATGCCTTAAGCATAAATTCTGAATCTTCCAAAGCCTAACCCTGATCTGACAGGGCTAACTTTTGCACATATTCATCAAATCCCACGCACAATTACCATTTTAATCCTTTTTCCTTAGCTGAAATAACTTGCCAACACGCTGAAAGCCCTCAACCTTATGCGAAGACAATCCTACAACCCAACTGCAGATGGTGGGACTCCCCTACTTAACCCGAAGCTACTCCTTGCACCACTCTAGACCCCGTTGAGATCCTTCCTCCTTGATAACACGATCTTGCTCAGCCAATCCATCCAAATCTTCCAAGTTCTCTTGCTAGCACTCCCTAATTACTCGAATTCTCTAGCATAATTCACACATTCTATCTCCTAACGACTAGCCACTAGGACCCTTCACAGAACCTGCCAACTCCGTCATTGCTAACATATCCCCAGAAGACAACCCATATGTAGAAATCACCCGCGGACACCTTCCAACGACGCTAAAATGCACTCTCTCTGCGAGTTCAATACCCCATCCTACGCCCTGCTTCATTTAACAACTTACTAGTCTGTCTGCTTCTCATGGACATCCATTAAATCTGCGACAATATCTTCAAATTCCAAGTTGTGGTGCCGCTCCCCCACTTTGCCAATGCTCGACTTCTGCTTCTTACACATGGCCTCCTAGAAATAGAACCACCGCCTAGCCTTATTCCAGGATGATTCTTTGCCAAACCACATTCTTCAATACTTCTTCTCAATACTCTGACCCCACGCAACCGAAGAAACCATAGCACCAACAAACTTAACACATTCCATTCGATCAGTGACAACGACTACACATCACAGGTGCATATCCCATCTCACTTGAAGACATCAAGTCTTACTGCCTTATCTACCCCAACCGGACAATTCCTAACAAAAATGCCACTCATCTACCGGTACAAAAGCACTGAAATCTCAAAATCACGCTCTGAGGAGACCTCCCTTCAAACCATTCATCTATCCTAACATACGGGCAAACGTTCTATCATCATATCGACACCGCGCGACAATCTATTGCAACCATCATCACTACTCGAGCACAGCCTCATGGCTCCCAGAAACACAGCTACTGAGATGAAACAACACATTACCCTTTCACAGGGCCATAACAACAACCACGACCATTTACACATGGAAGCATCTCAAATTACATTCGTAGCACCATTTCCACTCCTCAAATTCCTGATCAATAGCAAGCGCTTCACGACGCGTAAAATTGAGTAGGAATGAACATAGGCATAAGCCTCAAAGGAATCAACTTGCATGATGAAGAATCTAGAATGGAAGTACTCCTAACAGTCCTGTAGCCTCTCGAAGATAAGTACAGACGTCTCTGTACCGATCCGCAAGACTCTACTAGACTTGCTCATGACTCGTGAGACCTACGGGAACCTAGTGCTCTGATACCATGTTGTCACGACCCAAAATCCATAGGTCGTGATGGCGCCAGAGACTACTGTCAGGCAAGCCAAATCCTTAATTAGTTGAAATACATTCGTGTTTTAACATTTTGGAAACCCTTACCTTTCCTTGCATTTCATAATCAAATAAATAAAGTTTCGTAAATTTGAAATACAACAACAAATGAATTTTTGTTATTTAAAAACAGTGATCTGAAGATTTCACTTAAACAATTATCCCAATACATATCCCAGAACCCGGTGTCACAAGTACATGAGCAATTTCTAAGAATTTATACAATCATTACAAAGCTTGTCCGAAATACAACTGGACAAGGAAATTTAAAAATATGAATAACTACAATCTGAAGGAGACTCTGTCAACTGTGGATCACCTCCGGATGATGCACCTCGCCTAAGTCTACGAATCCTCCACATTGCTATGAAAGTACCTGTGCAATAAAATGCACAGCAAGTGTAGTATGAGTACAAAAACAACATGTACTCAGTAAGTTGCCCGCCTAACCTCAGAGAGGTAGTGAAGTCAATTTTGGAATATTTACGAGTGACACTAAGCATGGTTTTATCATAGGCAATTTATAAAACAGGATTCAAACATCCTTCAATTTCGTTCACATTTAACACATTATATCTTCGCCATATTAACAATCAACATGGTGATTTATTCAAATAATCATAAATCAACGGATGGAACAACTTCTTCCAAAAGTCTTTTTAATAACTTTAAGTCTTTGTCATTTCAATCGACAATTTTAACATTTCAGGCTAGTAATCAGGCAAATATCATAGCAACTACGCAGCAAATATCATGTGCAGGCAATACCGAGGGTCGAACGGAGCGGACCAACAATAATAAAATGTGCACTGCCAAGGGGTCGACCGGCTCGAACCATAGATGCATCTATCTGCCCCGCACACGAATCGATCATGCGACGCGGTTAACATAACACGGCTAGCCTGCTCACGAATCATACATGCGACTCAGGTGCTCATATGAATACATACACAAATACAGGGTCTTCCTGCTCGCGAATCACTCAAGCGACTCAGGCACCCAAAGTTACGCATATCCACATAATAAATTCGTATTTTATCAAGAAAACAGTTTTTCTCAGGAAAGTGGTAAAATCTTTATTAAAAGAAACATGANTAATTCGTATTTTATCAAGAAAACAGTTTCTCAGGAAAGCGATAAAATCTTTAATAAAAGAAACATGAAATATAGGTTTTGAAATCTTTGTTTTTGAAACTCCTTTGTCAAATTTATTAATACTCCATGATACAACCCAGCCCAGGTACACATATATTCACAACGGAAATAATTCTCTTTTTAGAAGGTTAACAATATGAGCTCTAGTTTTCTTTTAAACATTCAATTACGTTTCGGTCATATCAGCAGTTTAATATCGCAGGCAGGATTACAGGTACACACATAAAGCATGCTAGTGGGTCCTAGGCTACCCGGACATGGCATAATAGTAGCTACGCACGGACTACCGTCACCTCGTGCGTACGTAGCCCCCGAAGATAATAGCATATACTGAATTAATTCACCTAGGGGGGGACGATTCCCCCTCACAAAGTTAGAAAGGAGATTTACCTTGCTCTGAAATTCCAATACCGGCTTCCAAGCCCTTCCAATGACTCCAACGGACGCATAACGCTCCGAAAACTACCACACAAATGACAAAGTAATGAAAATTCATCCTAATACTCACAACAAACTCAGATTATATACTTTCCCAACCCCGCTCGGAGAAATGACAAAAAGGCCCTCGGGCCCACGTGCCCGGAATCCAAAATTTCTCGAAGATACATTCTACCCATAGCCTTACTAACTCAAATATATAATTTACTCAAATATTCATGCTTAATCGTGGCCAAAAATCCAAATTTTCACTTTCTAGGTTTTTTCTTCAAAAAAACCCTAATTTTCCCACAATTTCCCATATCAAATCATGCATCAATCTTGTATTCAACTTGGAAATGAGAAGGAATCACTTACGTCTTGATGCTTGGTGAAATCTCCCTTGAAAGGCTCTCCCAAAGTCACCTAAACCATGTCTAATGAAGACAATGAACCCCAAATTCTCGTTTTAAAACATTCTGCCCAGGTCGATTTCCGCACCTGTGGTCCTTCCTCCGCACCTACGATCTCGCAGGTGCGACCAAATCTCCCGCACCTGCGATTTTCTTCAACTTCAACCAAATCGCACCTACGCCCCACTGTCCGCACTTACGACTTCGCAGGTGCAAAAAATTCATCGCACCTGCGGTTCCCAGCCAAGCCTGCCCACTCTCGCACCTGCGGTGCCCAAGCCGCACCTGCGGCCAAATCCTCGCAGGTGCGTTTATACAAGATGACAGCAGCTTCAACCCTTTTCCAACTTCAACTTTGATTCGTTAACCACCCGGAATCCACCCGAGGTCCACGGGACCGCGTCCAATTATACCAACCTGCCCCAAAACATGATACGGACTTGCTCGAACCCTTAAATAATATCAAACAACGCCAAAATCACGGATCACACTCAAATCCAATTCTTTAAGAACTTAAAAATTCAAACCTCTACATCTGATGCCGAAACCTATCAAATCACGTCCGATTGACCTCAAATTTTGCGCACAAGTCATATTCAACATTACGGACCTTCTCCAACTTCCGGAATCACATTCCGACCTTGATATCAACACTTCCACTTCCGACCGTATTTCCCAAAAACCTTCAAATTTTTATCTTTAGCTAAATGACTCCAAAATGACCTACGGTCATCCAAATTCACTTCCGATCGTGCTCCCAATTCCAGAATCACCATACGGAGCTATTCCCAAATTCGGAATCACAAACGGACGTCAACCTCACTGATATGCACTTCGAGCCCCAATTCATGAAATCCTTCTAAAATGCTAACTTCCACAATATACGCTGAAACGCTCCCGGGTTATCCAAAACCCGATACGGACATACATCCAAGTCCTAAATCATCATACAAACCTGCTGGAACCTTCAAATCCTGATTCGGAGATCATTTACTCAAAATTCCAATCTTAGTTGATTTCTCCATCTTAAGGCTTCTGAAATGAGAATTTTCTTTCCAAATCAATTCTAAACTTCCTGGAATTCAATTCTGACCACGCCCACGGATCATAATACCTGAAACGGAGCTGCTCGCCACTTCAACTCGCTGAATGACGCGCTAGAACTCAAAATGACTGGTCGGGTCGTTACAGTAAATAGGAGGATTTTTTGGAGAATTAGGGAGGTTTTTTTTTACGAGGCAGAAAGTGTACAAAAAAAGGGGTTTATTCTTCTTCTTCGCCTCTTTGATATCTCAGAATAGACATAGATAAAAAAATTTCATTAATCCAAAATCTCCAATTTCAAGTCCATTTTTCCCTTATCGTTTTTTTAGTATTCATTCATGCTTAAAGGAGATATTTGGTACTCTGATTTGTTGGTTGATGCCTTGTGTTGTTGTTTGAGGTTCTATTGTGTTTTTTCCTATGGTTTGAATGCTTTGTTTTATTTGAAGTGCTATGACATATTATTTTTATTTTAGGTTTTGGTTTCTAGCAGTTATTAAGGTCTTAAAAATCAGTCAAAGTGTTATCTTTCTTGTTATGTTTGGAACTGTTGTTGGTGACATCTTTGTTGGTTAACTCTTACTTAAAAGAAAAGCTTCTTCTGTGGATTCTTAAAAGGTTATAATAATTACATGACCAGGCATGAATCTTAGGAATTTTCCAGTGATGGTTCGTTAGAAAGGGATATTTGGAAAAGTTTTGTTAGTCATAACCTTAGGATAACGTTTGGAGAGGAGGTAGTTTAATTAGAAGTTTGGAACATACTAGTGTTGTCTGCAATTCCACTAAAGGTGCACGTATACGCTATTGTAGCGTCAGTGGAATTGCTACTGTATGCGTCTGTGCACTGCAGTTTGCAACAGAGGAAAATCAATCCTTTAATGTATATAGATTACAATTGTCCACAAAATTATATACAATGCTTTCTTTGGAAACTACAGAGAATGATGTTTGAGTTTTAAGGCCGGGTATTAACTGTATGTATAGGAAGATTAGACTTATTTAAATTGTTTGCTTGTGATTTTGTCTTGGATCTTACCATAATTGTGGTGGTTTTATTCTGTTAAGGAATTAGTTGGAGTGTAACTTAATGTGTGGAGAAATTTGATATCTTGAAATTCAAGGTTCAAATATATTAAATTCTGTTCCGCGTACATATATAAACAAGATCCCCACGTTTAAAATTTTATAATGTAGTAAATATGTTAGAATCAGTAAAAACAAATCGCCAAATATGATTGTCACACCTCCTTTTTCCACTACCCCGAATTAATGAAGGGGTAATAAGGGAGTTTTCCAATTAAAGTGATCTTATTCTGATTTGGGATTTATTTATTATTTCAGAGTCGCCACCCATATTTTTGACGATGTTCCGGGACACCATTTTATTTTGAAGATCCCAAACTGAGGAAAATTTGACTCTGTTTTAATTTTTGTCTGCAGCCAGAAACCCGAGTAAGGAATTTTATTAACCCGGGAGAAGGTGTTAGGCATTCCCGGGTTCCGTGGTTCTATCACGGTCGCTCAACTATTAATATTTGGCCTAATTATCTGATTACTTACGTATTGTAAAACCTAGGGTGCTTTTAGCCTTTTTCACTTGTTAGCCGCTTTTATGTATTTATCTTGAAATATAAGTCACGATGGTGTGCACTTATTTGTTTTTTGACACATTATAACTATGCCACATGAAATGCACCCGCAATTATAAAGTGTAATTTTTGTTATAGTTTGAAGTTGAAGACGGGGATATGAGTTGTCGCGCCCGAATGTAGATTACGTGGTCAAGACTATGGTCATGACGGTTTCATAGTGCCTATTTGAGGCGATGTTCGTTTATTCTTTATGCTTTCCATTTGAGGGAGCATTTTTAGTTTTAAAATCAATTAGGACGTTTATGAATTTATCTTGGACAAGTTACGATGGCGTACACTTGTTGTTTTTAGCACATGGAAAAAACGTCACATGAAATGCACCCGTGATTGCTACGTGCATTTTATTAGTTGTTTAGAATTAAGGGTCGGGGCCATGAGTTGCCACTCCCGAGTGTAGGTTAAGGTAATTCGAGGTAATACTCAACCTTTGTCAAGTTTCAAAGTAAAGGTGTTCATTCTACCTAAGGATTACCTAAAATGATGTTCAATAGCCTAAAATGACATGATTTGGGTTGTGGCCTCATTTAAGTCCCAAATTGTATCACTTTTGGCCATCCTAATTAGGTCATTTGTACATGATTCAAAAAAAACAGTTAAGAACGAACATGCTAAAATATCTCACATCTATATGGTAAGAAATAAGGCAAATTTTGAATTGTGAGTATAAGGTTACATATACAACATTTCTTTACCAAATGATCTACTCCTATATACTAAACAAGAGTATTTATACACAGCTCATGGATCCAACATGGAATTTTGTCTTAAATTTTAAGTGACAGAACAAGCCTAAAAAAACTGAATTAAGCCGTGGTTGCTTTTATTTAGAGCGGTCAGTCTAATAAAAGATCTAGATTTTAGATTCTATCTTTTGATAGTCGATTTGAAAACCCATTTGTGTTCAGTAGTGAGAAATTTACAGCGGATTTCGTGAATGAAAAACACTTCTTATGCTAATTGACAACATAAGAGAAAAGGACTGGTTATAGATTGCTTAACATAGTTAACGCGGGTCTAACATTCCAGGCCCCATAGCCTGAAATTTAGACACTATCAGGCTCAATTGGGCCATGTTTACGAGTATGGTCTAGCTCGGGTGACCTTGGCGGGTCTGGACCATAACTACTATAATAATAAACGTTTCAGAATTAAGAAAAATACAACTAATCATAAATTTTTATATAGTTCGGTCCATATTTACAACTAAAAAGAAAACGAAATGTATATAGAAGACTGTAGATATGCTATTACTATTACATTATTCCTAAACCATAGTAATACTGATTTTTACTAATAGGAAAAATAAAGAATGGAAAACAAAACTGGTTGCTGCTCCTGTACGAGCCAGCAAACATGTCCTTCAAAGACTAAAACCTACATTTTTTTTAATGTTAATCTAAAATTATAAGTCCAAAGTTTGAGTATTCGGACAATATTAACGACAGATCTTTGGGCATTTTGTGAGATGAATCTAGCCACAGAAGGAAGTTAGATTCAACCTTAGTGATGCCATAGGAGAACAAAATATGTCCATGCCTTATTATGGACTGAATCTAACCATAGAAAAGGTTAGATTCAAACCCAGTGATATCACTTTGTTTAGACTCTTTAACAGTCATTTTATGTCATGCAACAGATTTTAGCAAGCATTTATTCAAATACTTTGACTGCTATGGACATTTTGAGGAGTTAATCCGACTATTTTGTTACTTCAAATTCACTTTCCCAAAGCTCCTTCTCATTACACACTTATATCCTTTGAAGGATAATTTTCAGCAAAGCTAAACTACTGTTATGCACTATTAATGGGGTGAATTTGACTATTAGGAAGTCAGATTCATCTACCCTAGTTCTAACTCAACACAATTCCAAACCATATAGAGGCTTGCTCATTTAGGCATTTTAGAGGATGAATCTGACCAATCAAAGGTTCAGATTGCTCACTCTAATGCCTTTCTTAATTACATATTTTATACCCTTAAAAAGGGTAAACTTCAGCCAACTGTTTGTGCACTACTAAGGGGTGAATTTGATTATTAAGAAGCTATATTCATCTACCCTAATGCCACTATCCTAAACTATATAGAGAATTGCTTATTGAATCTCTTTATTGACCAAAGAGACTCAATCGAAAGCATATTTCTACATTCTTATTGATGGAATCTGATCATAGAGAAAGTCAGATTCAACACCTTAATGCAGCTTGTTTCCTAATATATGACCATGAGTACTTATCACATTTATATACATATAATCTTAAGCAACAAAATCATGCACCAACAGGAGAAATACTAACATTAATACATTACCTACCACACTCGCAGAGTCATTATCATTCCAATAAACATCTACACAGTCACATCTAACAAAACAGAAACAGTAACTTCATTCATCAGGAACAACCAGTTTTACACAGTGAGCAGAAAATGAGGATTCTAGTCCAAAATTTCATTAAGAAAAGATGAACTGATTCATACGTTTAAAGAGAAAAACAGCAAAGAGACTTGACCAAATAACGGTCAAGTATGAACAATAACATCAATAAGGAAGAGATATCAGCAGCAACAAACAGAAAACCCAAAGAAAACCCAGTAGCCCAGCAAGAATTGATCGAGAATTCTTGAGTAAGAATGCTTAAAAGTCCCAAAATCAGAGTCTAAAGTAAAAGTAGCAGAAGATGAGAACTAGACCATGAATCTATGAACTTGATTCCAAGGGAAATCAGATTTCTTCTTTGTTTTTTTTACTAACACTTTTTTTTTTTTGAAATTTTTTTATACTAAGTTAATTCATGGCCCTGCACTGGTTCAGACTAACTAGTAATAATCCTAAAAGAGCTAATAGCTCTTATGCATGACATAATTAGGAAGGAACCCTAAATTGATATTCACTTAACACTAAACAGAATCAACAATCAAAGCAAAGCAAGGCGGTGATCAAGTTTCAGTTTAATCAGCACAAAACAATTCCAAATTATTATCTAGATAGGTAAACTCGACCACAGTTCTAATCATAATAACATGATAACACTGCTCAAATTATTATCTAGTTTCAGTTCAATCATCTAATTCAAATCGCAATACAGGATATCACTGTTCTAATCAAGATTAAACAAAATTGTGATTTTAGATTCTTCTTAGTCAATCTAGAGCAGGATAGTAACAGTCAAACAATGAGGAAGGATAGACGAAGAAAACAGAAAGAAAGAAAGAAAAGAAAGAAATGAAATTACTAAACTAAAAGAAATGATTGACATGAGATTTGGTCTTAAAAAATGAAATCCAGAATCTTTTACCACAAGAACTCCTAAATTGATTAATCAAGACTCAAATAATGAAAACACAATCAAACTATTGTGCGGATTCAAACACACGAGACAGGAACACTAACATGATTTCTAAAAGAACCTAGATTAATCACAAAGAAACATGACTAAACAAGCACGAGTAGTAATAGAACAAAAAAGAAAAGAAAACTAGCCTAAAACAGGGGTGATTATACAACCCTATTCATAATTTCAATTAAAACGAGATAACAAATAACAACAAAGGCAGAAGCAAACAGAAGAATAGGAAAAAAGGTTGGGAAAATACCCATTTGATGGGTTTGGCCGGAAAAAGGAAGTTGCCGAACCTTGGCCGGACCCCGGTAGCGTTTGAAAATGAACCAAACCCTCATGAATCGATTACCCTAGTCAAGAGCAATCGACCCATGAAGGTCTGAGCAATTGAGTGTCTCTAAATCCACTGGGGAGTAATTTTTGGGCTTTCAGATTCTTAGATCTGAATTTGACGCAAATTGATTGGGTTTTTAGAGAAACTGGCAATGGGAGGTGATAGAGGGGACGATGGTGATCGCCTGGTAAATGTTTGGGCTGGTTAGGAGCTCCGCCGCCGGCATGTGGTTTCCGGTCAGCGGAGATGTGTGGGGACACGGCGGAGGTTTCAGAGAGAGGATAGAGATGGAAGGGGTGGGGGTTAGGCTTTGGTGGAATGAAGGGGGTGGGGTTTAGTTTGGACATATATATATACTAAACGAATAATTAGTTCCCAGCTGTTGGACCTGGGAAGATCAACGACTGGGATTAGTTTACTTATTCTGAAACGGGGTCGTTTGGGTAATGGAGGGGTCAGGCGGGTTGTGGGGTGTTTAGGCATGGGTCGATGCGGGTAATGAGAGGGATTTTGGGCCTGGGCAATTCTAGCCCAGGTCCGAATTTTACCTATTGTAACTCTAATTATGTTAACACTTAATAAAAAAATGTAGTAATTAATTCTAAACTTAGTTTGCCTAATTAAGGTTAATTGATAAGTTAATTAAGAGTGAAACAATTAATTTAAAAACTTCTAAACACTCAAAGGGCAAGTTTCACAATTTTGTTAAAAAGAAATAATCAAATCAAAACATTAACATTAACATACTTTATATTAAACAATTAGATTTATTTAAATGATGACTAAGGTTACGTGCTTAATCATGCCACTTTAAATTATTTATGTATTTAAATGACAGATTATGGATATATAATGTAAAGAAATAAACTGGCAAAAAATTAAAAATTTAATAAAAATCCATGAAACTAATTAATTTAGTGAGATTTATAGGATTATACGATAGGTAAAAAATCATGTGCTCACAATGATAGCCTATAACCGACCGAGCAATAGGCCAGCTCAAAGTTAACTTCCAAATTATCGTGATTACGGGTAGGGTTCTCATGGCATGGTCACAAACACGTAATCCCCAAGTAGAGTGTGCATTTCACATGACTCGACCATAACTTCAAACAATAATAAAATCTAACATGTTGCGAATCGCGGGTGCGTTTCACGTGGCGCGATTCACAATATGTACAAAATCATGAATCCAAATTTGGGTGTGCATTTCATGTGGCCCGATTATAACTTCGAATAATAAAAAATGCGTCATAAATCGCGGGTGCATTTCATGTGGCACGATTTGCAACGTGTACCAAAACAACAAGTGTACGACATCGTGACTTGTTCCAGAATAATTCTATAAATAATTAGAAGCGGTTTAAAAAGTTAAAAATGCACAATAGGTCTAAAACAGGTAATAAATCAAATAACTAGGAAAATTATTAATAGTTGGGCCACCGTGCTAAATCCACGAAACTCGGGAGTGCCTCACACCTTCTCCCGAGTTAACAGAATTCCTTACTTGGTTTTCTGTATTCGTGGACCATAAATAGAGTCAATTTCCTCGATTTGGGATTTAAAATAAACCGGTGACTTGGGACACCATAATTTATCCCAAGTGGCGACTCTGAAATTAAATAAATAATCCCATTTCAGTTAATGTCACTTAAATTGGAAAAACATTCTATCTCTCTTCGGGAAAAAGGAGGTGTGATAGCTCTGGCGACTCTACTGGAGATCGAACCCAGAATCTATGATTCAGGGTTCAAGAATTCAATCTTAGAATAACTGTTATATTTGGATTTATTTTTATTTTTACATGTCTGAACCTAATGTGCTAAATGCCACTTTGATATTATGTGAACTGTATATAAACTGCTACGAAACCCTTCTTCGCTCTGAGTCTTCTAAATCTTCTGGGGAGCGTGCGCTTCGCGTGGCTTCTTTTCTGTTAGAGTCATATCCTAATTTTAGAACGAGGTTCAGACAAGTTGCAAAGCTGGTGAAGCTTCTGTATTCCCGATATGCTGCCCCCCTCAGCTCGAGTTATCCGCTCGGGTAAGCCAGCTCTAGAACAGTACATCCACGAGTTAAACTTAGAATAACACAGCCTCATGCTGGATACCTAGTAGGTACGTTGCTTGCATCATGTGCATTTGACTTAGGGGACTCAACACAGGGGTTGGGTCCCTCTAGGACAGGTGTACCCAAGATTAAAGGACCATCCTGATGCATTCTTTACATGCTACTTGTGCATTAATTTGCTTGGCTTGTATGCTGACCGCTCGTCCTCGAGCAACCAAACTACACTCATGTACACAATTTTATTAAGCAAATCTCTTAAC
>ML321371.1:0-46662 GCA_005239505.1 Nicotiana paniculata
TACTATATATGGCTCTCAGGCCCAGAGAAGTTCCATCCCGGAATATGCATAAACACCGGTGACGTAGTCACTCCGTACTGAGGAAAATGGCCAGTCCAGCCCCACAGAAAATATCCATCTCTGGAATACCACACTCGGATGAAATCTATGTCCAGGGAAGATCCATCCCTCACATAACATCAGCTTCGGACAAGATTCATGTCCAGGGTAACACCAGCTTCGGACAAGATCCATGCCCAGGGAAAATCCATCCCTCAATATCAATGCGCTCACTAAGGGTGTAAATAATACGGAGGGGACCTAGTAGCCCAAGCGCCGTATAAACGAAGGAATGATTTAATGTCGCTGCGGTGTGCAGTCCGATCTCATAATTGTCTCAATAATAGGCTCTCTACCTCACTCAGTCATTACTCTTCAGTCTCACTCACATGGATCACAGATGCATCCATCAGCCCCGAAGAATGATAAGTATGCATATAATTAACAATATTGAGACTGAGATATGAAGTGATATGATATAACAGGACTGAGTATATGAAATCAAATAATCACAAAATGAGATAGTAATATACGACCACTCGGGTCTCTGCAATTTCAGTGTGAAGCCTAGCATTTATATTTAACATGATTTCTAACAGGTTCACAATTACCATATTAACAGAAGCACATATATCATCAGGGAATAATCACTAAGAGGTGACATGGGATAAGTCAGGCCACAAATCCTCGGTGCCCGCCCGCACGCCCATCACTTGGCACGTGTGTCACCTCGATTATAGTCATAAATCATTTCGCTCGGGGTTTCGAACCCTCAAAATCAAGTTTGGAAACGTTACTTACCTTAAAATCGACTAAATTACTATTCCGCAGTGCCTTTGCCTCTAAATTCGGCCTCTGAGTGCTCCAAATCTACCAAGTTCAGATTTTTATCATCAAATTATGCTTAAGGAATGAATTCCAATTGAAAAGTACCAAATTTAGCTCAAAACCCGAAATTAGCCAAAACCCGACCCCCGGACCCGCATCTCGGAACTTGAAAAATTTTATACCAAAATTTTCTTAATCATCGCACAAGTCCGTACATATAAACAACGCTAAAATCGGAGTTCATTTGAACATTCAAATCGACTCCTAAAGGTCTCATAATCTAAAGCCCTAACTCCACATTTTTCTATTGATTTTCATGAATTTAACACTGATATTATGTTCTTTAATCACCTATAATAGAGTTTTTGGATCCAAAATACTTACCTCCACGAAGAACACTGATTTCCCCTCTTCAAAATCGCCTCCAAGCTCTTTTCCCGTTCAATAATGGTGTTAAAAGGTCTAATGGTCGCTGAGGGTTTTAATTTATACTTTCTGCCGAGGGGTTCCGCACATGCGGCCCATGTCTCGCTCCTGCAGGACCGCATCAACCGCACCTGCGACTTTTCATTAAACGACCTAACTCCGCACCTGCAACACACATTCCGCTCCTACGGGCCCGCTCATGCGATCAAACATCCGCAGGTGCGGAAACAACAGTGAATTCACACCAGCAGTTGTTTGCTGCAATTTTCCAACTCGGAACTTCCCGTTAACCATCCAAAATCAATCCCGAGACCCTTGGGACCCCAACTAAATATACCAACATATCATATATGATCATTAAAACATAGTTGCACTCCCGAAACACTAAAAATAACATCAAAACACCAAAATCACATCAAATTCAAGACTAAGAACTTTGAAATTTCTAAAATCCTCCAGCGATGACGAAACTATCCAAAACAACTTCGATTGACCTGATTTTGCAGACATATCCAAAATGACATTACGAACCTTTTCCAACTGTCGAAATTCCATTCTGACCCCGATAGACTAATTTCCCCTGTCGACCGGAAATTACCAAAAACTAACTTTCGCCAATTCAAGACTAATTCTACATCGTTCCTCACAAAAATATTTATAACACACTCCTAAGTCCCAAATCACCTAACGAAGCTATTCGAGCCATAAAATCCGCATTCCGAGGTCGTTTACCTATAAGTCAACTCCCAGTTGACTTTTTCAACTATTAAGCTCATTTGAGAAGCTAAGTGCCTTAATTCTCACCACGACCACTCTGAACCCGAACCAACCGGCACAACACATCATAATTAAGTTAATTAACACATGAAAAAGCTGAAACAGGGAAAACGGGGCTAATGTCACGGAACGATCGACCCGATCGTTACAATTCAAATCGAAGGTATATTCATGAACCTTCAACCTCAGATTGTTAATGATTTTTTCATCTCTTTCATTCCTTACAGGCGTCTCGAGGGATATTTTCAAACTCCGGACTTGGGCACGAGGCGCCTCATTTTCTCGGGTCATTTGTCATTTTTCGCTCTCGACTACCTGTTCCTGCAACTGATTATCAAACTCCATATTTCTTAATTTCTCTTTCAAAGCATGGATAGTGGCTTGATATTCTCTTTCCTTTTCGCCCCAAACTAGCCTTTCTTGAATTTTATCATCAAAAGCTTGCACATGAAGCCTCTTGGAAGGCCTTTCCGGCTTGGGTTCTTGTTCTTCAACAATGCAACTTCTTTTCTCAAACCATGCCGCATATCCCGGATCCACTTCCCCTCTCGAAAGATCGCTCACCTGGGTATCTTCTTTCAAATATCGACAGCCATTCCAACTTTGTTGAACTAAAGCCTCAGGTAAGGGGGCCTCAGGGTGTAGCTCAATGACTTGGATGCTCAAATCCTCCTTTTCGGGTATCACTTGATAACGGCCCAATTGTATCAGAACCCTTTGGGGTGCATATGGTTGGATACTTCTGAGACACATCAACAGTAGATGATTCCTGGCAGCAGACATAAGTATGACTTCTCTGAGTGGGAGCCATCCCAAAGTCTATTCTATTTGGTTTTCTCTTAAGGACCTTAGATGATCAACCCAAGCCTCGACTCCTTCTAGAAAAGGGTAATCCTCCACTCTCTCTTCATAACCCTTGATGAAGTTGGCTTTATCGGTACCGTAGCTCATGAATTTTGGATGGTGACGAAGATGTTCAACTAACCACATCTGGAGAATGATATTTCAACCTTCAAAAAATGTTTTTCCCGATTTGCATTCAGTCAAAGCCCAAAAAATGTCAGATAATATGAGTGGAGCCAGAGTATGATCTTTCTTTTCGATCAAGACCTGGGCGATTTTGGCCACCCGAATGTCAATAGTCCCTTCGACATTAGGAAAGACCATAACACCCAGAATTGCTACGATGAAGGCAAACCGGCGATGGATTCTCCAAGTATCCTTATCCTGTTTGTTAGTCAAGCCTTTTTCATGTATTTCAAATCCGTCTGAGAAACCGTATCTGAAATATAGGAAATAGAATGAACAACACCCATTGGATACTCAGCCTTTTCTGAGTTGCTGGCTAACGAAAAGGACCCCAAAGAACCGGCGCACCAACATAGGTCTTGGAAAGATGATTTGTTGATTCCTTAAGTCTCGACCAAAACCCGCATATTCGGCGACCTCTTCTAAGGTTGGAGTGAGCTCAAAATCTAAGAAGCGGAACACGTTGTGGGCTGGATCCCAAAAGGTTACCAAAGCTTTAATCAAGTCGTTTCGGGGTTTGACTTCCATAAGATCAACGAGAGATCCCAACTGTTCGTCGACCCATTCTTCGCCATCTTTATCTAAATCATGTCACCACATCCGGAGTTGTAGGGGAACCTCTTCTACGGTGTTCAGCTGCGGAATTTGGATAATGTTCATTTTGCACCTGTGAGAAAACATGGTTAGATTACCTCTGATCTTGACACAAAAGACCCTTTTTTTTTAAAGACGAACTCTCCTAAAGTGGCTTATTTGTACAATATTGGCCAAAGTGGTCTTTTTTACAAAAATGGCCCCTTCTTACTTTGAGCAAAGTTTCGAGGCCAAACAAGGTACTTTTCGAAAAAAGTGACAGACAAATTCGTTCTTTAACGAAAAATAGCCCTTTGACAATGTAAAATATTCTAAGGCTTATTTTGGCAAGAACGGTGCAGGACGAAGCTTGGTCGGTTTTATTTTGACTGACGAACATTTTTTGTTAGTTTTTTATTTTTAAAATGGGGTCGGCACCGATGAGATTTGCCTACGTATCTCATATCCGATGAGAATCAGACCCACGTAGTTCGTTCAGTTTTTGACATAACTAACAAAAAATGTTTTTGACTTATTTTGAAATTTCTCCTCACTTGCAACTATTTTGAAATTCTATTTCTCCCCATTTTCAATTATTTTGAAATCCTTCTTTTTCCGAAAAATTTTGACAGAGTTCCGAGGTATTTTTCAAATATTAGTTTTTTCTTTCAACACTGGTAAATTTCTATCTTTCCTCACTCTTGTTTTTTCTATTATTTTTCTTTTTTTCTTTAGCCGGCCAACAACAAACCAAGACAAATAATGCACATATAGCAAGTAGGATGTATCAGAATGGTTTTTTTGTTTCTGGTACACCTGTCCTAGACGGACCCAACCCCTATGTTGAGTCCCCTAAGTCAAAATGCACATGATGCAGATAATCGTTCCTACTAGGGATCCGACATGAGATTTTATCATTTTAGGGTTAAACCTGGGGTTTTGTTCTAGACCTTGGCTACCCGAGCGGACAACTCGAGTCGGGGTGGGAGCGACGTACCGGTAGCACGAAAGGCTATCCGGCCTAGTGGCTAGTCCATCCCCGTATTTCTTACTTGGTATGANATGGGCCACGCGAATGTGTGCATCAATTTTAGAAGACTCAGAAGGGAGGCGTAAGAAGGCAATATATATACAGTTCAAATAATATCAAAGCGGTAAAGAAATATAATTTAGCACATTGAGCGCACAAAACACAGTATTATCACAATTAATAAAGCCAAGTAAAATCAAATTACAATCTCGAATTTTTGAACCGTGAACCAGAGATTCTGGGTTCGTGATCCCCAGCAGAGTCGCCAAAGCTGTCACACCCCCTTTTTCACCGGTAAGAGTAATAAGGGAGTTTTTCCACTTTAAGTGACATTATTCGATTTTTGGGATTTTTTTTATTCATTTTCAGAGTCGCCACCCGCATTTTTTACGGTATCCCGGGACACTATTTATTTATTTTAGAAATCCCAAAATCGAGGAATTTTAACTTTGTTTAATTGTCTGCGAATCAGATATCTGGGTAAGGAATTCGGTTAACCCGGGAGAAGGTGTTAGGCTTTCCCGAATTCCGTGGTTCTAGCACAACCGCTTAATGATTAAACTTGGCCTAAATTGCTTAACTACTGATTTTATACCTATGTGCATTTATATATTATTTTCCGCTTTTATTATTCTTTTGTATTCGAAGAGTTATTTTTGGAGACGGTTCACGTATACGTAAAACCCGTCGCAAATTGAGATGTGTCAAAAATCATGTCACGCGGACGTGTATATAATTCTTGACACTGAATTCAATTTAAGAGATAAATAAAGTTGCACAAGCGCGTAGTTTGTTTTGTTGTCAAAAAGAAACCGAAATCACGTCACGCGGGCGTCTACGTAATTCCGATAATTTTAGAAATTCATTCCTAAAAGTGTCTCTACGAATGTTCGTTTTAATCTTTTATTTGTGTTACGTAAACATACATAATTGAGAAAAGGTATTTTAGTTAGTCTCATTCAAAGTTACATAAAACGTATACTTTGATGATTAATTTATTTTTTCTAAGCTTAAGGTAATCGCTATCTAAAAAGGCTTTCGAGATTCACTACATCTAAATTAAAAATCCTAAGTCAAGTCATGAGATTGAGTTATGGCCTAGTCTAGCCCAATTTGTATCACTTTAGGCCATCCTAATTTTGGCTACTTTTTGTAATAAGGAACGAAGTTAAGTACAACAATTTAAGGCATGCATCAACAAGGAAGGATCTAAGATTCACTAATTCATAATCAACATGTTCCAAAGGCCAAATAAACGCAATTAATTGCAACAAAATATTTTAATTGACAATTTTATTAATTTCAGAATAGCCTAAATCTATGATGTTTATTTCAAAATTCATGCACACTGATTTCTATATGTTGTACTAATTCTGGAAATTTAAAAGTACTTTTGGATAGCAGATTTGTATTTTTGTGTAGACTTTTGAAATTCTTTCTGAACTAAAATATCTGCTTTTACAAATTCGATAGTTATCTAAAGAAAAACTGTAGCGAAAGATTTTTACATACGCTAATGAATCTGAAACATTCACTTTTCAGAAGTTTAACAGATGTTCATTAGGGCTGATTTTGATGAAAATTCATATGAAATGTCTTTGAATCACAGAATCTATACTTATTCGTGTGATAATACAGCTAGAAATGAAACATACATTTTGAATAGGTATGTATACCTATTTGAATACGAGTTTAGTTCAGTCCCTATTACAAATACAAATAAAGATAAAAATACATTTTTTGTTCCTGATTAAAATTTTCTGAAAAAGAAAATGAGGCAAGAAAAAGAAAACTAAGGGCTACTGCTCCTGTGCAAGCTTCAGCAGCTCCTTAAAGATTTAACCCTGCATTTTTTAACGGTAGTCTAAAATTATAAGTCCAAAGTTTTAATACTTGGATAGCATTAACCACAAACCTTTGGGCATTTTATAAGATTAATCTAACCATGAAAGAGGTTAGATTCAACCTTAACGATGTTATATACTATACTAGAAGAACAAGACATGTTCATGCCTTTTATGGACTGAATCTGACCATAAAAAGGGGCCAGATTCAACTCCGTAGATGTCATCTTTTATATCTCTTGACATTCAACACATACCTATACCATGGCTTTATTTTTTTAGGCATTTTTAGAGAATGAATCTGACCATTTTAAGGGATTCAGATTCTTTACTCTAGGGAGGAGGGGGGGGGGGGCAGGGGGCTTTTGATTATCCATTTTATACTCGTAAATAGGTGATTTCCAGCAACTAGGCTAAAGTTTGTGCACTACTATGGGGTGAATTTGACCATTAAAAGGTCAAATTACTCTACCCTAGTGCAAATTACCCCGATAATGGACTAACACAAGACTAGCATCTAACTACACAATACTCAATGCATTTTGGAATTAACAAACTTAAAAGCAACTAGAATGATTCTAGGAATTCAGATATTGTATATACAACATACATTATGATTCATTATCAGTATATTAACCAATCTTACTTCAAATTTTCATATAAGATCAGAGAAGAAGAAAACTCAGTTAGAGGAGAAGGGTTCAGACAACAAAGAAGAAGAACAAAACTCAGATTTTATCTTTTCAATAAAGTTAAATAGTTACATACCTTTTAAAGAGAAAATGATAAACAGATCTGGACCAAATAAAGGTCTAGGGAGAAGATAGCAAAACCAGCAAAGAAGAAAGACAAATCAGCAATAAATATCCAACAACTTCAACAACCAATACCACCTAGAAAAATGACCCAATAATACCAATAAATATCTAGAAAATAGAGTAGAACACTTGAGATTTTTATGAAAATCAGAATACCAAAGATGAAACAAGAACTGAGAATCAAACGCTAGAACTTTGATAACTTTTGAAAGAAATCAAGTCTTTTCACTAATATTTTTTGGAAATTTTCATTTTTGAATCAGAAAACTATTTGGATTTGTTTTTTTTTGGTTTTTCAAATATTTTCAGCAGCTGAATGAATGCAAAAGGGTGCAAAGGCAGGTGAAGAAAACAAGTATTTTGTGTGTGTGTGTGTAGGTAATTTTCAATGTCTAAAGAAGGGTCCTAAATAGTCTAAAGTTTATAGGAGGCTTGGGGATGGGATATGCTTTTGCATATTCCCTATCCAAAATGAACTGAAATGGTACATAGGACAGCTGTCACCCTTATCCTTTGGGACAACTGCCCTTATTCCAGAAGCTTCTAGCCCATAAAATGACCCTACTACCCTTAAAAAATCTGATTTCAAAAGTTTAGAAGGTTCTTGTTTGTTATACCCAAGATTTCCTCACCTAGTATTCCTAATATACCCCTTGAAGTCCCTGAAATTACCATTAGGTAACCAGGGTTAAACTTGCTTGGGTTATTATTAGCCCTAGTTAATTAATCCTAGTTAACTCACTTTAGTTAACTAATAGTTATTCTTAACTAGAATTAGGTTAGTTAGTTAAGAGTTAGTTGATTAGGTTTCTAGAGTTGGTTTCCAACCATACTCATTAGTTAACTAGGTTTAATTTCATCATTAGGTGCTAATTCTAGTTTAATAGCTTGTTGATTAATTTAGGTCAATCAGTTTAGTTCCTTAGACTTAGGTTAATTAATTTGCTTTAGTTAATTCAACGTAATTACCTTAACTAGGAATCAGAAACTTAGCTAATTATTTAACCTAAGTGTTTTTTTTAAATAAGTTTTATCCCTTTGATTAATTCATCACCATTCACTGGTTCAGAACCAAGTACTAACCTAATTAATCGACAATCAATCGACTAACCTAATTTAACCTATTTAAGTAAGCAGGGAAGCAAATAATTGAAAGGGGGGCCATATCACTTGGGGAAAAACAGTAAATAAATAATCTGAATATGAATAAGTTAAACTAAATATTCGTAATTAATTAAAAAAAATAGGCAGAAAATCTAATTAATGATTAACAACAAATCCTAAAACCTAAACATGGTTGATACCTAATCAAAGCATGCATGACAAAAAATCTCGAAGCTAAACTAATTCAGAAGAAAACAAGAAAAGGTAAAAGAAGACATTAACAGATTGAGCATAAAAAAATATAAATGAAAACAATGATTAACATGATTTTTGTTTTAATAGTGTATAGAAAACAGTAAAGAGGAGATACCCGTTAAAGGTACTTGGCCGGAAAAATTGAAGGTCGCCGGACCTTGCCAGACTCCAACGGGATTTGAAAATAACTTCAACCCACATGAATCAATAGCCGTCGACGAGAGCTATCGATCCATGTAGGTAGAAGCTATTGAAGGTCTCTGAGTCAATGAGCATGGGCGAACTAGGATTTCTGGATTCTTAGATCTAAGATTAGAGGTTTTGGGTGGTTTTTTGAAGAAACAAACAACAGGACGAGGTTGAGGGGAGGATGAGGATTAACTGGTAAAAAAATTGGGGCCGTTTGGTTGAGCTCCGCTGCCGGTGGCGATTTTCAGCCGGCGGAACAAGGCGGGATGTTGAGAGAGAAGAGAGAGATGGCCTGGGGTGTTAAACTTAGGGTTTCATGTGGGGTGGGGGTAACGTCATATTTAGGGTTAGGAGAGTTCCCAACTGTTTGATCTATTTTGATCAATAGTTGAGATTTGTTTATTTACCAAACGAGGTCGTTTGAGTAGTGTAGGGGACCAGATGGGTTTAATTGATTGGGCCTGGGTCATTTTGGGTGTTGTAGAGATAGGTTTGGGCCTGAGTGTTTTTTAGCCCAGGTTCTAATTAGTGCTCTATGGTTAATTAAACCTAATTAATTTAATTAAAACCAAACCTAATTAAATCTAAAAAATATAATGATTAATTTGACCTTGTTTCATCTAATCATAGATTAATTAAGAATAAAACAATTAACTTTATATTCCTAATTAAATCCATGATTTATTGGATAAAAATGATTAATTTTAGTAATTAATTGTCAAAACTACATTACATCAATAACCATCATTCGTCTATTATTTAATTTAATTAATTATAAATAATAAATTCATAATTCCTCGATAATAGTAATGCGCCTAATTATGCAATTTAAATAATTTTAAAAGATGAATCATAAATATGCAATGCAAAACAATTCACAATTAACACTATAATTCAATATAATTCATAAAACTAAATAACTTATTGAGTTTTGTAGGAATGTATGGTAGATAAAAAATCACGTGCTCACAATCCAGATATGAAATTGTACAAAAAAATTTACTTTTCAAGTCTTCATATTTTTTATTTCTCAATTGTTTTTAATTATTGTTTCTTTTCCTGGGCTTTCCTTTGTTTTTTCTTCTTTGTTTCTTTCTATAGAGTAACATAATGGAGAAAATTGTTGCAAATTTATTATTATAAAGTATTTTGAAAGGTAAATTGGATTATAATTGGAATAATACATAACATACTCCCTGATCTTTTCCAGATAAATGAGTGTCCTACTCAACTTTTACCAACGTTCTGATACCTCCCTATTGTTGTATAAAGTGTATTTAATGCTATCCTCAAAGCTGATCTGACAAAGAATATGTTATCACATTTCTATATGCGCATGAAAGGCAAGACAAAAAATTAAAAATGATTAAACTATGCATGTGTTATCTTTTAATCGGATGTTATTAACTAATTGCACTTAAATATTTATTATTAATATTTTTTACATTGTTTATTTTCTGTTCTCCTTTATCTTCTTCCTCGTTTCCTCTTCTCCTTTCTCTTCTTAATTCCCAGATTTCTTTTCTTTATTTTCTTCTTATTCTCGAATTCCAAATCAAAAGTTCACACCTAACTCCTTAGTTTGTCGAAACTCGAAACTTCACTTTCCGCCAATCTCTCTCTCCCGCCTTTTCTTCTACCTAGTTATTGCTAGTCTACTATTCGTTCATTAATTAATATTAGGTACAGATTTAATTCTACAAATGGCATTATTAGCGGCAACCCAATTTCTACTTTCTCTGTTTTCTTTTAGTTTATATTTTTTAGACCCAACAGTAATGCGTTCTTAAGTTTAGCTCTAAATATGCTGCCTTTTTCCCTACACACGAAAAAATCTTTAATTTGGTAATGAAAAGAAGTAAAAGATGATAAAAGCTGAAAATAAATGGATTGTATAGTTAATTTTTGAAGTTAGTTGGACGCTATTCAATGGCAAAAAATGGTTGAAAGGAATTGGATGATGATTTAATACAATTTGTAGTTGATTGAAATCTGAAAATCTTTTTAATTAAAAATGGTCTGATAGTTGCTCCTTATAAGGAGTAATTGGACAAAAATAGTGAAATGTGTGAAACTTGTGAGCTTTAGGGATGATCGTTGTTTGGAGTGTTTTTGGGAAGGGGGTGGTTATTGTTGAACTAGTCTAGGGGAAAAAAAAGTAAAAATCATGCAAAATGACACGTGTCAGCATGTGTTTACATAACTAAGATAAAATTTAGTTGTCAGCTATGAGGAAGGTATTAAATTCACTTTGACCAATCATAAAGAGGTACTTATGTATTATCTGGACAAATTCGGAGAAAATCTTATGTATTATCCCTTTATAATTATACAATTAGGCCTATAATAAGTAGTAAAGCTTCAGCTTAATAACATGCAAGATGAATCATTGAGTAGTTGTGGTAGATGTTTCAATTATTTTTTTCATATTTAAGTTTTCTAAAGGTTCTTTATGGTATATAGGGTTTTAAAGATGATCTTTCGAGATCTTTCTCCAATATATATTTTGAAAAGTGGCTTGCTTCGTTTATTGACAGACGTGGTTTCTCCTACTTAGTTATAAAGTTTGCCCAATATCAATCAATTGTGAGTTCCATGTTTACTTTGCTAGAGGCTGGATTATGTTCCTGGCAAGGAAAAAGCTTGATTGGTTTTACTTGGATTTAATTTGGTCTAATCAAAAGTTGAAGATTTTTTTTTATCCAAACTCCTAATCGTTGCACCAAAAATAACATATTTATGCCTTTGTATTTTTTTTTTCTCACCATTTTTTTGTTTAAATTAAACTGACTCATTTTTAAACTTCTATTGTTGATTTATATTAACCTGTTTTGAAAGTCAGGGATGCCTCTCGCTCCTTTCCTCCTCTACCTCAGTTGTTTGTTTTTCTTTTTCCAAAATGAAGTCACGGTCCAAAATTCATTAAAGGTCATGATGGCATCGGACATCGTTGTCAGGCAAACCAAAATAAATATTTAATTTGGTTCTCATTTTAATATTTTTGAAATCATATGTCATTCAATTAAATAGAAAAAGATGGAATATACAGAGTAAATAATGAGATTTTTTAAAATTCAATACAGAACAACCCATAATCACCCCAAAATCTGGTGTCACAAATGCATGAGCATCAGCTAGGAATATAAAATGAAATACACCTTCTATCCGGAATACAAATTGGACAGAAAAAATATGATTACTCTGAAGGAGACTCTGCCAGCTGCGGGTAGTAATATGGAATGCAACTCACCTAAACTCTCACAAGGCCACTAGTCATATATGTACTTGTTCAAAATGTGCAGCAAGTGTAGTATGAGTATGAGTATTTAATTCAACGTGTACCCAATAAGTATCTAGCCTAACCCTGGAGGAGTAGTGACGAGGGGTCGGCATCGATACTCACTAGTGGTCTAATAACATCAGGTACAATAAAAAGGTAAATAAATATGAGGCAGAGTAAATAAATGAAATAAACAAGTATAAATCATGTTGTACAAATCCCCCTCTTTACAACGAACTCAAGCTCTCCATTAGAAATTCTCTCCTTAACCGGAGCATATATAGATATGATGGATCTTGTCAAATAGATTGTCATAACTCAAATTGGAAAAACTCACGGATACATTGGCTTCTTGTCAAATATCACACACGATTCCATGAGGGTATGTTATAGGAAATGTCGAGGCAATCGGACCGATCCAACATAAATATTTAAAATGTGCACTGCCAAGGGTCGAACAATAAGAACCATAGATGCATCTATTAATCTGCCGAGGCGAATGACCCGCTCCCATAAGAGTGTGGTACATAAATCACGCCGAGGCGAACGGCTCGATCCCGTAAGATGTGAAATACATAATCCTGCTGAGGCGAACGACCCGATCCCATTAGAATAAGAAGCTTTGACGGGTCCTTGACCCCACTTACGAATAAACGTGTGAGTTGTAATTTCTTTAATAAAAACCTTTTAATGAAACATATATATAACGGAGACATGGCGTAAGAGGAGGAAGATTATTTGGTGATTAATCATGAACCCGTGAAGTCTCTACAATAGCAAAACTAGTCTCAAGTAGATGTAAAGCAGAGGAATTTAATAGGCGAGAGATTGCTCCAATAGTAAAGCTATAGAATGATGGGAACCTAAGTCTACCCAGACAATAACATGAACGTAGATACGTACGGGCTCTCGTCACCTCGCGCGGACGTACCCCCCACAGCAAGTAGCACACGTCAATATACAATACCTAGGGGTAATTTCCCCCTCCCAGAGTTAGACAGGAGACTTACCTCATCTCAAAGCTTACTTTCCGGTCCAAAATTGCACTTTCAATCCTCAACGCGGTGCCAAATGACCAATGTTATATAAAATAGTCAATGCATGCTCAAAAGTTCACATCCTAACTATTAAAGTGATTTTCCAACCCAATTTGAAAAATTCCTGAAATTCACCATCGGGCTCACGTGCCCGGATTTCGGAAATTTTTGAAGATAAACATTATCCATAATATTATGAGCTCAAATATATGATTTGTTCTCAATTCCATACCCAAATTCATGATCAAAATCCAAAAATATAATTTTCTAGGTTTCTTTCAAAATCCCACAATTTCTACCAATTTCATGCTTGAATCCATGTAAAAACTATGTACTTAATTCACAATGTGAAGAAATCACTTACCCCATTATAGTTGATGAAGACGGCATCCCAAAAGAGCTCCAAAATCGGCTCCCATGGACGAAATGAAGTGAAAATGAGCCAAACCCCCGATTTTAAAGAGAACACACTACCCAACGTTCATTGCACCTGCGGTGATTAGACCGCTTCTGCGGCTCCGCAGGTGCGGTCAAAATCCTGATCCTGCGGTCCTCACTTCCCAGCCAAGAACTCACACCTGTGGAAGACTTTTCGTCTGCGGCGTCGCAGGTGCGACCTGCTCTCGCGCATCAGCGCATTTTTAGTCTCCTACGACAATTGTCTCGCTCATGTGCACTCGCAGGTGCATTGTTCCAGTCCGCTTCTACGACTCCCCTTGCTCAGCCTATTATCGCTTATGCGAGCTATATGTCTCACCTTCAATCTCGCACCTGCGGCAAAATCACGCATGTGTGATTAACCAGAAGCATTAAACTTCAGAAATTCTTAAGTCCAAAAATCGATCTGTTAACCTTTCGGAATTCACCGAGGCCCCCGGGACCCCGTCTAGTCATACAAACCAGTCGAATAACATAACACGGACTTGATCGAGCCCTCAAATCACATCAAATAATATCAAAATCATGTATCGCACCCCAATTCAAGCTTCATGAATTTTAGAACTTCAAACTTCTATATTCGATACTGAAACCGATCAAATCACGTCCGATTAACCTCAAATTTTGCACACAAGTCACATTCGACATTACGGACCTATCCAACTTTCGGAATCAAATCCGAACCCGATGTCAAAATGTCCACTCTCGGTTAAACTTCTCAAAAACTTTTAAATTTCTAACTTTCTCCAAATGAAGCCGAAATGACCTACGGACCTCCAAATCCACTTTTGGACGCGCTCCTAATATCAGAATCACCATACATAACTATTCCCAGACTCAGAATCCCAAACGGGCATCGATAATACCAACTTTCACAATAGGCGTCGAAACGCTCCCGGGTCATCCAAAACCCGATCCGGACATACGCCCAAGTCCAAAATCATCATACGAACCTGTTGGACCTTCAAATCCCGATTCCAAGGTCTTATAATAAAAAATTTACTCTTTAGTCAATTCTTACCACTTAAAGCTTCCGAAATGAGAATTTTCTTTCCAAATTAACTCCGAACTTCTCGAAATTCAACTACGATCACGCGTGCATCTAATAATACCTGAAGTGAAGCTACTCAGGGCCTCAAACCGCCGAACGACGCGCTAGTGCTCAAAGCGACCGGTCGGATCGTTACATTCTCTCTCACTTAAACATATGTTCGTCCTCAAACGTGCTAAGAACTGCTCTGGAGTTGTCCAAAATCACTGTTGAACACCTCGTGCACCTACCCGTGCTACCACAACCCAGTTGGGCACATTAGCTCGAGCAAACCTGAAAATCCTCCCTTTTTATCTAGTCAAATAAGCCTTAGAACCAAATTCCAACATCTGAAATTCTCTACCAGGTCTGTTTCCAACATACGAACATTGTACCCCTTACTACATGATGTACCAATACATTATTGTATACTCTTACTAAATTCACACCATGCACGGGATCTCAAGCAGGATGGCATGGTGCGATACCACACTAACCCTTTTTTCCATGACACATATGGACAATCGTCCAATTCGGAACAAATGCACCGTTCACAACCAAATAAATAAAGCGCCCTCCAGGCATAAACCCTCACATTAATGATAGTACCATAATCTCCATACCTGGTTTCAATCTTCAATCAATCAAGTGACTACATGCCACACTTATACAATCTTCCCATGGGATACACTTCCACAACCTTCCACACCAGGTAGCAATGTCTGCACATCCATATTACCGGTTATACTAATGATGTCAAGCGTATTGAGATTACGCAAATCAGTACACAAAAGCCTCTTACATAAGACACGGATCTCGGGTGACGCTAAGGACAATACCAGCTTACTCTAAACATCTTAATCATTTCCTATGAACCCAAGCTCGTAACATTCTTGTCTACACCGAACCACAACCTTGATCCTCAACTTCCAATTCCCATGTTGCTCATTGCACCTAACATACCAATACGCGAGAATACCAGAATTCCACCATAACTCTTGAACCACTAATAGAATGAACACTCCAGCATATATAAACCTTTCACTTAACTCATTTCAGGAGAACAATCGCAACACGTGACTGAACTCCCATAAATGTAGAAAATACAGACCTCGTAGTGGTCTAAACCACCGTAATTCTTCTGGTATCCATCTAAACATAACATGCCATAATATTCAAATTCCTCCATATAAAATCAATTATGGCGGTCGTCAAGCCTCGCATGTACCGCCACAAATCACATGTATGTATAACTCAACACGCTGAGGGAATTGATCATTGCCACCATCATGCCAATTCAACCATTGCTAACTTGATCCGACTTCCTCTAATTTACTCTAGACTTGCATTAGGAATAATAATAACTCCATTTATAACATAGTGAACCCAATTTCACACTCATCCTGAGTGACCTTACTTCATGAGACCACCCTGTCTCTAAAACCCACGAACCATCTAATACTCTCCTTGTGCGCATATCCGCTTCTTCAACTGGTACACCTATTATGATAATTCCTCTATGAACCCGAAGTTATTTTCTTCATTCCTCTAATACTGCACCGCAGACCGAAGATAACATAGAACACTCCAAGCCCCCTTTTCATAATCCACTGCAACAACTCGATACTTAACCATACCACGGACTCTAAATTCTTAGGCACCAAACTTTAATTTTGAACCTACTAGGACAATTATAGAGATTCACCCACTCTGACTTGTTCCCGAATAAAATCAAACTCCAAGTCCCTGCTAGCACACGAAGACCCTCTCAAAGAAGCAACCGACTAAATTCCTTTCCTTATACATCACATCCACACGAAGCATAGACTCTGAGTCTTCCCAAAACCTGAACATGAACCGATAAGTCCAAAGATAACACACATTCGCCAAATCCTTTGATCAAATTACCACTATTGTTTTCTTTCCTTAGTCGTAATAACCCACCAATACACCGATAACCAGAAACCGTGCAAGTAGACAACCACGCAATCCGATCATAGACGGTGGAGCTATCCCGCTTAGCATGAAGCTATAATTACATAAACCTGGGACCCACCAAGGTTCCTTCTTCCCCATTGACATCAGCTAAAAGTCCAACAATGCATTCCAAAGTCGAATTCATGTTGCATCCAAATAAAAATCCGTGGACCTAGTCACCATCCACCATGAATTTCCCAAATGTCTCCAGACTCTCCTCAAGGTGTGTGTCCATCCTACCACAGAACCCATGAGTTACTCTTCCACTCTCCCACTTTGGTTAAACCCTCTCCTTTAAACAACTCATCGACTTTTACTTTTCACACTTGACCTTCTAGCAATTCAACCAAAGCAAAACACCTCCCACATGTCCTTCCTCGTCCTTTGCTACACAATTGTTTCGCAAATTCCAAATCCATCTCTGTGATGCCCAAACAAATGAATTACTACCAACTCTAAATCTCTTAGAAGATTATTTTTCTCAAGCCATCAACACTAGGAACACCGGAGAGCTTAGCACATTAACACAAAATGAAAATTCCACCATGCTCGAAAATATCAAGTCTCGATACTCCATCAGCCCTAAATCTTAATATTCTTAGTCTGATTGCCTTTCCTCCGTCGGAAATAAAATACTGAATCTCTGAGTTAGGCACTAAGTAACACCTCATGTTAGGTCATTCACTGCCTCAATGCCTAGACAAGCATCCTACCATTCAACAACCACTATGCGATAGCAACGCACAAATTGTCATAACAATCAACGCCAAATCTCAAAAACTAAGGTAACACTGATGTTGAGCTTAAACGACAGGACGACCTTCCGCAAGGCGATGGTAATAGCCCAATCAAATATGCATGTAGAAACATCCTGCACCACATCTGTAGTACCATTACAATTCCTCGATCCCCAATCCATAGCAAGCGCTTCACGTCGCATAAGATTGAATAAGAAAGAAATAAAGGCACAAACCTCAAAAGAATCAAATCGCACGATGAGGAATCAAGAAGGGAAGTGCTCCTCAACCCTATAGCCTATCGAAGATAAGTACAGACGTATGCATACCGATCCACAAGACTCTACTAGACTCGCTCATGACTCGTGAGACCTAAGTGAACCTAGCACTCTGATACCATGTTGTCACGACCCAAAATCTATTAAAGGTCGTGATAGCATTGGAAACCACTGTCAGGAAACCCAAAATAAATACTTAATTTGGTTCTCATATTAATATTTTTGAAATCATATATCATTCAATTAAATAGAAAAAGATGGAATATACAGAGTAAATAATGAGATTTTTTTACAATTTCAATATAGAACAACCCATAATCACCCCAAAACCTGGTGTTACAAGTGCGTGAGCATCAATTAGGAATATAAAATAAAATATAGCATCTGTCCGGAATACAAATTGGACAAGAAAAATATAAATACTCTGAAGGAGAATCTGCCGGTTGCGGGTCATAATATGGAATGCAGCTCACCTAAGTCCCCGCATGCATACACGCCTCTACTCTCACAAGGCCACAAGTCATATATGTACCAACACAAAATATGCAGCAAGTGTAGTATGAGTACGTAATTCAATGTGTACCCAATAAGTATCTAGCCTAACCCCGGAGGAGTAATGACGAGGGGTTGACATCGACACTCACTAGTGGTCCAATAACATCAGGTACAGTAAAGAGGAAAATAAATACGAGGCAGAGTAAATAAATAAAATAAACAAGTATAAATCATGTGGTACAATTCCCTCTCTTTACGAGGAACTCAAGCTCTCCATTAGAAATTTTCTCCTTAATCGGAGCACATATATATATAGATATGGTGGATCTCATCAAATAGATTGTCATAACTCAAATTGAGAAAACTCACGGATACATAGGCTTCTTGCCAAATATCACGCACGATTCCATGAGGATATGTTATAGCAAATGCCGAGGCACTCGGCCCGATCTAAGATAAATTTTTAAACTGTGCACTGCTGAGGGTCGAACGGCACGAACCATGGATATATATATTAACCTGCCGAGGTGAACAACCCGCTCCCATGAGAGTGTGTTACATAAATCTTGCTGAGGCGAACAACTTGATCCCATAAGATGTTAAATACATAATCTTGCCGAGGCGACCAGTCCGATACCACTAGAATAGGAAGCTTTGACAGGTCCTTGACCCCACCCACGAATAAAAGTGTGAGTTGTAATTTCTTTAATAAACCTTTCAATGAAACATATATATAATGGAGACATGCCGTAAGAGGAGAAAAATTATTCAGTGATTAATCATGAACCCGTGAAGTCTCTACAATAGCAAGTCTAGTCTAAAGTAGATGTAAAACAGCGGAATTTAATAGGTGAGAGACTACTCAAATAGTACAGCTATAGCATGATGTGAACCTAAGTCTACCCGGACAATAACATGAACGTAGATACGGACGGGCTCTCATCACCTCGCGCGTACATAGCCCCCACAACAAGTAGCACACGTCAATATACAATACCTACGGGTAATTTCCCCTCCTAGAGTTAGACATGATATTTACCTCGTCTCCAAGCTTACTTTCCGGTCCAAAATTACGCTTTCAATCCTCAACTCGGTGCCAAACGACATGAAGCTAGTTAAACGTTATATAAAATAATCAATACATGTTCAAAAGTTCACATCCTAACTATTAAAGTGATTTTCCAACCCAATTTGAAGAATTCTTAAAATTTATCCCCAAATCCACGTGCCCGAATTTTGGAAATTTTTGAAGATAAACATTACCCATAACATTATGAACTCAAATATATGATTTGTTCTCAATTCCATAACGAAATTCATGGTCAAAATCAAAAAATATAATTTTTTAGGTTTCTTTCAAAATCCCACCATTTCTACTAATTTCATGCTTGAATCCACGTAAAAATCATGTGTTTTACTCACAATATGAAGAAATCACTTACACCATTATAGTTGATGAAGATGGCACTCCAAAAGTGCTCCAAAATCGGCTTTCATGGACGAAATGAAGTGAAAATAAGCCAAACCCTCGATTTAAAGAGAACACACTGCCCAACGTTCATTGCACCTGCGGTGACCTGACCGCTTCTGCGGCTTCGCAGGTGCGGTCAAAATTCCATTCTTGTGGTCCTCATTGCCCAGCCAAGAACTCGCACTTGCAGAAGACTTTTAGCCTCTGCAGCATCGCAGGTGCGACCTGCTCTCGCGCATCAATGCATTTTTACGCACCTGCGATAGTTTCCTCACTCCGGCGCACTCGCAGGTGCGCTGTTCTAGTCTGCTTCTGTGACTCCCCCAGATAAGCCCATTCTTGTTTCTGCGAGCTATACGCTGCACCCGCGATCTCGCACCTGCAGCTAAAATCACGCAGGTGCGATTACACCAGAAGCATTAAGCTTCAGAAATTCTTAAGTCAAAAAATCAATTCGTTAACCTTCCAAAATCCACCTGAGGCCCCCGGGACCCGGTCCAATCATATAAACCAGTCTCATACCATAACACGGACCTGCTCAAGGCCTTAAATAACATCAAACACTATCAAAATCATGAATCGCACCCGAATTCAAGTTTTATGAACTTTAGAACTTCAAACTTCTACATCCGATGCCGAAATCCATCAAATCATGTCCGATTAACTTCAAATTTTGCACACAAGTCAAATTCAACATTATGGAAATTTTTGGAATCATAATACGACCCCGATATCAAAAAGTCCACTCCCGATCAAACTGCTCAAAAATCTTCAAATTTCTAACTTTCGCAAAATGACCCCGAAATGACCAATGGACCTCCAAATCCACTTCCGCACGTGCTCCCAATACCAGAATCACCATACAGAGCTATTCCCAGGCTCAAAATACGAAACGAACATCAATAACATTGAAATATACCCCAACCAAATTTATAAAATTCTTCCAAAATGCCAACTTCCACAATAGGCATCGAAACGCTCCCGGGTCATCCAAAGCCTGATCCGGACATACGCCCAAGTCCAAAATTATCATACAAACCTGTTGGAACCTTTCAAATCCCAGTTTCGAGATCGTTTACTCAAAAATCACACTTTAGTCAATTCTTCCAACTTAAAGCTTTCGAAATGAGAATTTTCTTTCTAAATCAACTCAACTATTTTTATGCACACAAATGGTCACTTAATAGAAATTATCAAACTTTTTGGTAGAAAAATGTGACGTGGCAGTCCATATGATTTAAAAAAAATATTTTTGTACCAAATAAAATTATTAACACCCAAACAAAACATAGAAAATTCACACATATCCAACCTAACCCGCTAAAAATAAAAGTCCACCCTGTAAATAAAATCAAATACTAAAATGTATCCGTATTGCAAATGCATCTCTCTTTTTCTTATAAAAAGCAATCTTTTTCATAGTTTCACTCTAGTCCTTAATCTCGCACCCATTTTTATTTTATAAAAAGTAGAAGAAAACCCATGAAAAGAAGGATACATGTTTTTGACAAGAAGAGCACAAGTCGCTCTAGTCCTTAGTCCTTAACCTCGTACCCATTATTATTTTGTTTACTAGAGTAAAACCATGAAAAGAAGAAGAAATCTGCTTTTAATTAAAAAAAAAAAAAGGAGATACAGGAATGCGTTTTAGCATATGATTTTATTTAGTGGTGATTTTTTATTTTTAGTGGGTCGCGTTGGGTGTATGGGTGATTTCTATGTTTTGTTTGGGCGTTAGTTATTTTATTTGGTCTAAAATATAAAAAGTATATGTGGACTGTCACGTCACATTTTTCAACTTAAAAGTTTGAGTGACCATCCGCGTGCAAGAGAAATAGTTGAATAACTTTTTTTTTTACAAAATGAAAAAAAAGTAACTTTAGTCCATAATTTTGGATATGATAGTGATCATCTGATTAATGGGATCAACAAACAGTCTTAAGAATGGCTATTACCATTACAAACTTTCATATTCCATATTAATGGAGGATAAAAAAACACTACCATCTTCCGGCTATGACTTTACCATCATATGGGTCTAGTCACAGGTAAAAAATATATAGCTGATGAATTAGATTTTCTATCGAATAGTGATGTTTGTTTTTCACGGGAAGGAAGGAAGCTGATGGAATACTTGTTCTACGTGTGAGATAGTAAGTTTACAAACAAAAAATGGTTATGTTACTATTGAATATGGATACGTTTTTTTTATTTTTTTATTTTTTTATTTTCATACTCATAGCCTTTTGTATGCTTCGTAGTTTTTATGGAGAAAATTTAAAGGTTCGGATTTAGGCCAAGACCCCCACCAATAATAGGTGTTTTTATCGAGAAAAAGGCACGCATACACACACAATACATGAATATCTTCATTTTTCTTGTATTATTTGAAACTTAGTTTTTGCTTCCAATACATGGATTTTTCTCTATGTATCGTATTTGAAACATTAACCAGGAAAAAAAGAAGAAGAGACTGGGGTTGGGTGTGGTTAAGGATCTTTGAATCTTTATTTTGGGTGCTATTTCAATATTATTTTGTTCGATTTGCCTTTTAGGGTTGCTGCTTTTTGGAAAGGAGAGCATTTTTACGTGAGGTTCAACTTGCTAACATGAAATTTTCTCTGAGTTAGGCATTTTGAACATTTTATATTGAATGGTTGTATAAATATACTGGATTGGAAATGTATTAACTTTTAAAAATGTTAGAAGGCTAAAATAACGGAAAAATTATTAAGAAAATGTGACGACCCGTTTGGTCATCTTGAGAGTTATTGCCTCGATCCCCTATTAACTGCTTTTCCCGTATCCATTTTCTGATATTGTGACTTGCCGGGAGGTTTTATTTTGATTTTTGGAGTATTTTGAGACACTTAGTCCTTGAGCTTAAGCCTTAGGATTTGGATCGTAACCATAAATATGTGAAGACGACTCATTTTGTCGGTTCTGTTAGCTCTGTTAGGTGATTTTGGACTTAGGGGCGTTGTCCGGATGGTGTTTTGGAGGTCTGTAGCTCATTTTGGCTTGAAATGGCGAGAGTCGAAGTTTTGGAGATTTTGACCGGTAATGGAATTTTTTATATCGGGGTCGGATTCTAATTTCGAAAGTTGGAGTAGGTCTGTAGGGTTGAATATGACTTATGTGGAAAATTTGAGGTCAAGAGGACGTGGTTTGATAGGTTTCAGCATCGGTTGTCAAATTTGGAAGTTTTAAGTTCTTTAAGTTTGAATCGGAGGATGATTCGTGAGTTTAGCATTGTTTGATATGGTTTGAGGGCTCGACTAAGTTCGTATGGTATTTAAGGATTGGTTGGTATGTTTGGTTGAGGTCCCGGGGGCCTCGGGTGTGTTTCAGATGCTTAACGGATTAAGTTTGGGACTTATGCAATTGTTGAAGCTGCTGCACCTGGTGTAATCGCACCTACGCACTTTGGATCGTAGGTGCGGAGCCGCAGAAGAGGTTTTGGCCTTGTCAAGATGGGCCGCAGGTGCGGCGATTGGTCCGCAGAAGCGGATAGGCAGAAGCAGTAGGGACCACAGGAGCGGGATCGCAGGTGCAACCCAGTGCTCGCAGATACGGTCCCAGCCTATTTAAGTTGTCTTCGCACCTACGATGGATTTTCTGCAGGTGCAGGATCGATATGCAGTTGAAGGCTCGCAGAAGCGAGATCTCTAGCAGAAAAATGGCTAAGTGCGAGGGTTTAATTTCATTATTCATTTTGGACTTGAGAGCTCGGAATTAGGAGATTTTTCGAGGGATTTTCAGAGGAAACTTTGGGGTAAAGATTCCTAACTCGTTTTTGGTTGTATTTCATTAATCTATAGTTGTTTTCTTCATTAAATTAAGGAAAGTGGGTGTGAAAGTTGGGAAAATAAGGGAAAAGTTCCTAAACCAATTTTTTTAGTTTTGATTGGGATTTAGACATCGGATTTGGATAATTTTGGTACGAGTGAACTCGTGAGTGAATGGGTGTTCAAAGTGAGTTTTACTCGATTCTGAGACGTGGGCCCAGGGAGGCTTTTTAGGGTGATTTCCAATTTCTTGCTTTACCTTTGATTTCAGTAGCTAGATTAGTTCCTTGTAGTTATATTTATGATATTTAATTGATGTTGGCTAGATTTGGGTCATTCGGAGTCGGATTTTCGTGGAAAGAGCATTGTTACGATTTGATTGAGCTTGGTTCGAGGTAAGTGGCTTGCCTAACCTTGTGGGGGGAACTCCCCTTAGGATTTGGTACTGTTTTTATATGTGAGAACCGAGTACGTGAGGTGACGAGTACGTACACGGGCTAATTGTTGTAAAACCCCGATTTCTGCTAACTAATAACCTATTTTCCTCCTTATTTGAGTCATGTCAGCGTGTGTAGTATACTGTTATATTAGAATAGCATGCCTACTTGCCTTAATTGCTTATGTGAACTCCGTGCAACATATTTACTGAATTTTCCTGCTTTCCTTGGCTTGTATTTAGTCTAAATTGTAGGATTTCGTGTTGTAGTTATTGAACTCTATTGTTTGAGTTGTCTATTTACTTTGGGACTACAGATCAGTAATCTAGGAGATCCCCATGTTTTGTGTATTTACTTTTGGGACAACGGAACAGTATTCCGGGAGATCCCCCTGCATATTTTCTTTGGGACTTCGGAACGGTATTCTAGGAGATCCCCTTGTCTTGCATATTTACATTGGGACTATAGAACGGTATTCTGGGAGATCCCACTATGCATTTATGTTTGGGACGACGGTATCTTGGGAGATCCTTTGTTTTTATTTCTGTGTACTGAGCTATTACCTTTCTATGGTTTCATTCTTGTTAAATTTCAGTCTTTATTTTTCTGCGATATTTCATTCTGCCTTACTTTATTATTTATATACTAGTAGGGCCCTGACTGGGTACCATTGTGGTGTACTCACACCCTTTCTTGCACATGTTTTTTGTGTGCAGATCCAGATTCTTCCTACCAGCCTCGTCCTTATTCGCAGTTGTTGCTGTTATAGGAGACTTCAAGGTACATATGCCCGCGCCCGCAGATCCTCGGAGTCCCCCTCTATCCCCCTATGTTGATTCTTCTCTTGTTTCAATAGAAAGTGATGTATAGAATAGTTAGAACTTTGTAGAAGCTTATGACTTATGGTGTTCCGGATCTTGGGGAATGTTAAGTATATTTTGAGAGTTGATAATTGTATATGCCAAGCAGCATCTCAATTGCTTATTTAAATCATCTGCTATTGTTAGTTGTTAATTTTCATGATTTTCATTTAAATTCCGCAAAGTGTTAGGCTTACCTAGTCGTAGAGACTAGGTGCCGTCACGACAATTTATGGAGGGAGGATTTGGGTCGTGACAAGTTGGTATCAGAGCTCTAGGTTCATAGGTATCGTGCGTCACAAGCCGTTTTATTATAGTCTCGCGGATCGGTATGGAGACGTCTGTACGTATCTTCCGGAGGCTATGGAACTGTTAGGAACAATCATACTTCTTTTGATTCCTCGTCGTGCGAGTTATTGGCATCAAATTCTAAAAAATTCTCTATTATATTCTTTCTCACAAATGGTGAGGGCCCGTACTGGGAAATCTGACGACCAGACACTCGCTCCCCCTGCTAGAGCCGCCAGAGGTCAGGGCCGGGGTAGAGGACGACCACGCGGTGTAGCCAAAGCACCTGCGAGAGATACAACAGAGGAGCCCTCAGTAGCTCTAGCTAGAGGGCAGACACTGGAGGTTCCTATTGCTGCACCATCCCTCCAGGAGACTCTAGTGCAATTCATGAGCATGTTCAGCACCTTAGGCCAGGCTGGATTGATTCAATTAGCTCCCGCCATATCTTATGCCGGGGGAAGGGCACAGATTCTCGCAGCCCGTACTCTTGAGAAGAGGATCCAGGTTGATCAGGCCCCAAGTTTAATTCTATGCAGCCGGTAGCTCCGATTCAGCACGAGACCAGGACAACCGCTCTGAGGCGGAGCAGCTCAGACTTGAGAGGTACAAGAAGTACCACTACTTTCAACGGATTGGCTTTAGATGATGCTCAGGGTTTTCTGGAGGAGTGTCATCGTATTCTCCGTACTATGGGCATAGGGGAGACGAGTGGGGTTTCTTTTACCACTTTCCAGCTTAGAGGAGCAGCCTATCAGTGATGGCGTGCTTATGGGTTGAGTAGTTCGGATGAGGCAGCCTCACTCACATGGACTCACTTCTCGGATATATTTTTGAGAGATTATGTTCCTCAGAGCCTCAGTGATGAATGGCGCGCGGAGTTTGAATAGTTGGGCCAGGGTTCTATGATTTTGTTAGAGTATGCAGTTCGTTTCAGTGATTTGGTTCGACTGCACCAGCCTTGGTTGCTATAGTTCGGGAGAGAGTTCATCGCTTTATTGAGGGACTCCACCCCTGCATAAGGATTAATATGGTTAGGGAGTTGGCAACGGATATCTCTTATTAGCAGTTTATGAGTATTGCCAGGAGATTAGAGGGCATGCTTGCCCGGGATAGAGAGGAGAGAGAGGCCAAGAGGTATCGAGAAACTGGTTATCATTCTGGAGCTCGTGCCCCAGCAGCCCGCTATGGTAGGGGTTATGTGAGTCACCCTGTTCATTGAGCTCTCCCAGCCGCCAATGGTTTTCTAACCCCTTTTAGGCCCCGGGAGTCTTATTATGCACCGCCAATATCTAGTATGCCTCCTGCTCGGGGTGCTTTTAGCGGCCAGTTCAGCAGACCTGGGCCGAGTTAGTCACAACAGCCACACCCTCTGAGGGATTTTTTTGAGTGTGGCGACACTCTCCATATGGTGAGGGATTTTCCCAGACTTAGGAAGGGTATACCTCCACAGACTTCTCAGCCACCACGTGACCCACCGGGTCCTCAAGCCATGCTTCCAGCACCAGCTACCGACCCACCTGCTTAGCCAGCTCGAGATTGAGGTTAGGGAGGTCGAGGTCGCCCTAGAGGGGGAGGCCAGGTCAGGTATTATGCTCTTCCGGCTCGTACAGAGGTAGTTGTTTTCGACTATGTCAATACAGGTATTGTCCTAGTCTGTCATAGAGATGTGTCGGTATTATTTGACCCAGGCTCTACATATTAATATGTGTCCTCTTATTTTGCCCCACATTTGGGCGTATCTTAGGATTATTTGAGTTCCCTTGTTTATGTATCTACTCCCGTGGGACATTCTCTTATTGGGGATCGCGTATATTAGTCGTGTTTGATTACTCTTAGTGGTTGAGACCAGAGTCGATTTATTATTACTCAGCTTGGTAGATTTTGATGTTATCTTGGGCATGGACTGGTTGTCGCCCCATTATTCTATTCTTGATTGTCACGCTAAGACCGTGTCATTGGATATGCCATTCTTACCGCGATTAGAGTGGAGAGGTACCTTGGAGTATACTCCCTACAAGGTTATTTCATTTCTTAAGGCTCAACGAATGGTTGAGAAGGGGTGTGACGCGTATTTAGCCTATGTGAGATATGTTAGTATTGATACACCTACAGTTGAGTCCGTTCCAGTAATGAGGGATTTCCCAGATGTGCTTCCAGTTGATTATCCGGGCATGACGCCCGACAGAGATATTGATTTTAGCATTAATTTGTTTCTGAGCACTCAGCCCATCTTTATTCCTCCATATTGTATGTCTTCATTCGGCCCAGTGTGTCACCTTGGGGTGCTCCGATCTTGTTTGTGAAGAAGAAGGATGGTTCTATGTGTATGTGTATTGATTATCGCCAGCTGAACAAAGTTATAGTAAAGAACAGGTATCTATTGCCTAGCATTAATGACTTATTTGATTAGTTATAGGGTGACAGGGTGTTTTCCAAGATTGACTTACGTTCAAACTATCATTCGTTGAAGATTCGGGAGCGAGATATTCGGAAGACTGCTTTTAGGACTCGATATAGTCACTATGAGTTTCTTGTTATGTCTTTTGAGCTGACCAATGCCCCAACAGCCTTTATGCATTTTATGCACAGTGTGTTCCGGCCTTATCTTGAGTCCTTTGTCATTGTGTTTATTGACGACATTCTGGTGTACTCCCGGACTCGGGAGGATCATAAGCAGCACCTGAGGACTGTGCTCTAGACTTTGAGAGAAAAGAAGTTGTATGCAAAATTTTCGAAGTGTGAGTTTTGGCTAGACTCAGTGGCAATCTTGGGTCATGTAATATCGAGTGATGGGATCAAGGTAGATCCGAAAAAGGTGGAAGCAATGCAGAGTTGGCCTAGACCATCATCATCTACATAGATTTGCAATTTTTTTGGTTTAGCGGGGTATTACCGTCATTATGTATAGGGATTCTCATCTATTGAAGCACCTATGACCAGGCTGACCCAGAAGGGTGCTCCGTTCAGGTGGACAAAGGAGTGTGAGGAGAGATTTCAGAAGCTCAAGATAGATTTGACTACATCCCCAGTATTGGTATTGCCTACAGGTTCGTGGTCCTACACTGTATATTGTGATGCGTCGCAGATTGGTCTTGGCGCGGTGTTGATGCAGGACGGTAGGGTGATTGCATACGCATCCAAACAACTGAAGGTGCATGAGAAGAACTATCCTGTCCACGACTTTGAGTTAGCAGCTATTGATCATGCTCTGAAGATTTGACGCCACTATTTGTACGGTGTTCCTTGTGAGATTTACACCGATCATCGGAGTTTGCAGCATCTGTTCAAGCAAAAGGATTTTAACGTGTGTCAACGGAGGTGGTTGGAGCTACTTAAGGATTATTATATCACCATTTTGTACCACCCGGGGAAGGCCAATGTAGTGACTGATGCTTTGAGTCGTCGGGCGGAGAGTCTAACATATCTTCCAGCAGCAGAGAGACCCTTAGCATTGGATGTTCAGGCCTTAGCCAGCCAGTTTGTAAGATTGGATATTTCTGAGCTGAGTCGAGTGTTGGCTTGTGTGGTCTCTCGGTCTTCTTTTTATGATCATATTAGGGAGCGTTAGTATGATGATCTTGTCCTTAAGGACACGTTCCAGTACAGTGATGCTAAGAAGGTCACTATTGGGGATGATGGTGCATTGGGGATGCAGGGCAGGCTATATGTGCCTAATGTAGATGGTTTGCATGAGTTGATTCTTAAGAAGGCTCATAGCTCGCGGTACTCCATTCATCCAGGTGCCGCGAAGATGTATCAGGACTTGAGGAAGCATTACTAGTGGAGGAGGATGAAGAACGACATAGTGGAGTATGTTCCTCGGTGCCTAAATTTCCAGTAGGTGAAGTATGAACATCAACGACTGGGTGGGTTGCTTTAGAAGTTAGAGATTCCGGAGTGAAAACGGGAGCGAATCACTATAGATTTCCTTGTTGGAATCCTACGGACTCAGCGGAGGTTTGGTGCAGTTTGGGTGATTGTGGATATGCTGACCAAGTAAGCTCATTTCATTCCTATGATGACTACATATTCTTCCGAGTAGCTGGCTATGAGATCGTCAGGTTTCATGGTGTACCGGTATCTATTATCTCTGACCGGGGTACGCAATTTACATCACGGTTTTGGATAGTTGTACAACAGAAGTTGGGTACTAGAGTGGACCTGAGCAAAACATTTCACCCTCAGGCAGACGGACAGTCCATGCGCATTATTCATATATTAGAGAATATGCTTTGTGTGTGTAATGGATTTTGGAGGGTCATGGGACCAGTTCTAGCCACTTGCGGAGTTTTCCTACAACAACAGTTATCAGTCTAGCATCCAGATGGCACCGTATGAGGATCTTTATGGTATTTGGTTTTAATCCCTAGTGGGTTGGTTCGAGCTGGGCGAGGCCCGATTATTGGGTCAGACTTGGTCCAGGATGCCATGGATAAGGTGAAGGTGATTCGGGATTAACTTCGCACAGCCCAGTCAAGACAAAAGAGTTATGCAGACCGGAGGGTTCGCGATATAGCATTCATGGTTGAGAGCGGTTCTTGCTCCGGGTATCGCCTATGAAGGGCGTTATGAGGTTCTAAAAGAAGGGCAAGCTGAGCCCAAGGTACATTGGTCATTTTGAGGTGTTGCGGCATGTTGGGGAGGTTGCTTATGAGATTTCCTTACCTCCTAGCCTAGCAGGGGTTCATCCAGTATTTAACGTTTCTATGCTCCGGAAGTATCACGGTGATCCGGCTCATGTATTGAATTTCAGCTCAGTCCAGTTGGACAATGATCTATCTTATATTGAGGAGCCAATGGCTATTTTGGATAGGCAGGTCAGGAAGCTAAGGTCAAAGAACATTACCTCAGTAAAGGTTCAGTGGAGGGGTCAGTCGGTCTAAGAGGCGACTTGGGAGGCCGTATGCGCAGCCGTTATCCTCATCTTTTCACAGCTTCAGGTATGTCTCTATACGCGTTCAAGGATGAACGATTATTTTTTTAGGGGGAGGATGTGACGACTCGGCCGATTGTCTTGAGAGTTATAGCCCTGATCCCCTATTAATTGCTTTCCCCATATCTATTTTCTACTATTGTGACTTGCCGGGAGGTTTCGTTTTGATTTTTGGAGTATTTTGGGACATTTAGTCCCTAAACGGGAGCTTAAGCCTTAGGATTTGGACCGTAGTCGGAAATGTGTGAAGATGACTCCAAAATGGAGTTCCATTGGTTATGTTAGCTCTGTTAGGTGATTTTGGACTTAGGGGCGTATCCAGATGGTGTTTTGGAGGTGTAAAGCTCATTTAGGCTTGAAATGGCAAGAGTCGAGGTTTTGGAGATTTTGACCGATAGTGGAATTTTTGATATCGGGGTCGGATTCTGATTCCGGAAGTTGGAGTAGGTCCGTAGGGTTGAATATGACTTGTGTGCGAAATTTGGGGTCAACCAGACGTGGTTTGATAGGTTTCGGCATCGGGTGTTGAATTTGGAAGTTTCAAATTCTTTAAGTTTGAATCGGAGGATGATTTTTTATTTTAGCGTTGTTTGAGGGCTCGACTAAGTTCATATGGTGTTTTAGGATTAGTTGGTATGTTTGGTTGTGGTCCCGGGGGGCCTCGGGTGTGCTTCGGATGCTTAACGGATTGAGTTTGATACTTATGCAATTGCTGAAGATGCTGCCCCTGGTGTAATCGCACCTGCGCACTTTAGGCCGCAGAAGCAGTTTTGGCCTTGTCTAGCTGGGGTCGCAGGTGCAGCGATTGGTCCGAAGAAGCGGATACGTAGAAGCGGTAGGGGACCACAAGAGCGGGCTCACAGGTGCGGCCCAATGCTCGCAGATGCGGTCCCAGCCTATTTAAGTTGTCTTCGTACCTGCGATAGATTTTCCGCAGGTGCGGGATCGCGGATGCGGTTGAAGGCTCGCAGAAAAAGGGCTAAGTGCGAGGGCTTGATTTCATTCTTTATTTTGGACTTGAGAGCTTTGAATTAGGCAATTTTTCGAGGGATTTTCATAGGAAGCTTTGGGGTAATGATTCCTAACTCATTTTTGGTTGTATTTCATTAATATATAGTTGTTTTCTTCATTAAATTAACGAAAGTGGGTGTTGAAGTTGGGAAAATGGGGGAAAAGTTCCTCAACGGAATATTTGAGTTTTGATTGGGATTTAGATATCAGATTTGGATAATTTTGGTACGAGTGAAGTTGTGAGTGAATGGGTGTTCATATTTGGTGACTTTTACTCGATTCCGAGACGTGGGTCCGAGGAGGCTTTTTAGGGTGATTTCCAATTTCTTTCTTTAGCTTTGATTTTAGTATCTAGATGAGTTCGTTGTAGTTATATATATGATATGTAATTGATTTTGGCTAGATTTGGGCCATTCGGAGTTGGATTTTTGTGGGAAGAGTAGTGGTACAAATTGATTGAGCTTGGTTTGAGGTAAATGGCTTGCCTAACCTTGTGTGGGGGAACTCCTCTTAGGATTTGGTACTGTTTTGATATGTGAGCACCGTGTACGTGAGGTGACGAGTGCGTACACGGGCTAATTGTTTTAAAAACTCGATTTCTGCTAAGTAATAACCTGTTTTCCTCCTTATTTGAGTCATGTTAGTATGTGTAGTATCCTGTTAGATTAGAATAGCATGCCTACTTGCCTTAATTCTTTATCTGAACTTCGTGTAGCATGTTTAGTGAATTTTCCTGCTTTCCTTGACTTGTACTTAATCTAAATTGTAGGATTTTGTGTTGTAGCTGTTGACCTCTATTTTTTGAGCTGTGTATTTACTTTGGGACTATGGATCGGTAATCCGGGAGATTTCCTTGTTTTATGTATTTACTTTTGGGACTACAAAATGGTATTCCAGGAGATCCCCCTGCATATTTACTTTGGGATTGCGAAATGGTATTCCAGGAGATCCCCCTGCATATTTAAGTTTGGGACTACGAGACGATATCTCAGGAGATCCCCTGTTGTTATTTCTATGTACTAAGTTGTTACCTTTCTATGATTTCATTCTTGTTAAATTTCAGTCTTTATTTTACTGCGATATTTCGTTGTGCCTTGCTTTATTATTTATATGCTAGTAGGGCCCTGACCTGACCTCGTTACTCCTCGACCGAGGTTAGGCTAGGCACTTACTGAGTACCATTGTGGTGTACTCACACCCTTTCCTGCACATGTTTTTCGTGTGCAGATCCAGGTTCCTCCTACCAGCCTTGTTCTAAGTTGCAGTTGCTGTTATCGAAGACTTCAAGGTACATCTGCCTGCGCCCGCAGATCCTCGGAGTCCCCCTCTATCCCCTTATGTTCATTCTTCTCTTATTTCTATAGACAGTGATGTATAGAACAGTTAGAACTTCGTAGAAGCTTGTGACTTATGGTGTTCCGGCTCTTGGGAATGTTATGTATATTTTGAGAGTTGACTATTGTATATGACGAGCGGCATATCAATTGCTTATTTAAATTATTTGTTGTTTTTAGTTGTTAAATTTCACGTTTTCATTTCATCTACGCAAGTGTTAGACTAGGTGTCGTCACGATGATTCACGGAGGGAAAATTTGGGTCTTGATAGAAGTACTACTAAAACTAAGAGTAAGTTAAGTTTTTAATACTCAATAATGTAACGACCCGATCGGTCATTTTGAGAATTTAAGTTCCATTCGGTGGCATTTGATCTTGAGCAGCTTTGTATGGTGATTTCAGACTTAGGCATGCGTACGGATTTGGTTTTGGAGGTACGTAGGGTGATTTGAAGCATTTCGGCGAAGGTTGAAGTTTGGAAAGTGGATGGGTTTGACCAATAGTTTACTTTAGTGATATCGGGACCAGAATGCAATTTTGAGAGTTGGAATAGCTCCTTTATGTTATTTGGGACTTTTCTGCAAAATTTGACATCATTTCGGGGTGATTTGATAGGTTTCGGCACGAGTTTTAGAAGTTGGAAGAATGGGAAGCTCATAAGTTTAATTCATGGTGTGATTCGTAGTTTCGTCGATGTTTGATGTGATTTGAGACCTCGAGTGGGTCTGTGTTAGGGTACGGAACTTGTTGGTATGCTTAGATGGGGCACCGGGTGTGTTTCGGACAAGTTTCAGATGGTTTCCATGGTTTTGAGGAGGTATACATTCTAGTGTAATCGCATCTGCGAACCTAGGGCGCATGTGCGATAGTCGCAGGTGCGAAGATGGAGGCACATGCGTGAGAGGATCTGGTCTTGGTAGCCTCCGCATATGCGGAGAATTAGATCACATATGCGGCACTGCAGAAGTGAATCCTTGGGCGCAGAAGCGAGAGGGAGCGCAGGTGCGGTTGCGCAGAAGCGGCTAATTTTGCCGCAGATGTGGAAGTCCTAGCAGATTCAAGTCGAGGGTTTGCCATTTTCCTCATATTTTGAGTTTTAGACTTCGATTTTTGAAGATGTTTATGGGGTTTTTCAAGAAAATCGATTGGGTAAGTGTTCTTCACCTAGAATCTAACATATTCCATGATTGTATCTTCAATTTTATCATATAAATTGTATTTTGAGTTGAGGAAAATGTTGTTTTTTTAAGGAAGTTTTCAAATGAAAAATCACGATTTGAGGGACAAAATGGTATCAAAATTAGATAATTTTAGTATGGGTGAACTCGTATCGGAATGAGAGTTCGGATTTTGTGAAATTTATCGGGTTCCGACGTGAGGGCCCGAGGGTCGACTTTTGGGATTGATTTCTAGATTTTTTTTAAAATCAAGTCTTTATGATCCAGAATAATTTCTTATAAGCTTTATTTGTGCTTTGAAGTTATTTTGGTTAGATTTGAGTCGTCCGAAGGTCTTTTCACCCAAGAAGTTCATTTTATATTACTGGTTTGTCTTCCTTGAGGTAAGTATCTTGCCTAACCTTGTGTGGAGGAACTACCTCTTAAGATTTGAGTCTTATATATTGATTGTAGTTCGTGTACATGAGGTGACGAGTACGTGCTCGGACTTATGTTGTAGAAATTGGCCTTTTAGGGTTCCTAGGTTCTTGTGTTCATCGAATATGTAGTTGTTCTTGCATGATTACGTTCCTTGATTACTGGTTTCACCTTTACCTCCTTAATTAGAATTAATTGCTTCATGATTCACTCTTATTGATATTTGATTCACATATGCCTTAATTGAGACTGTTATCTCTTCCATTGTCGTGTTGCCTTCTCCCTAACTGCTTATCCCTAATTGAAGCTGTAATTATCCCTTTTTGTAAATTTTCTTCCTTAATTGAGGTTATGGTGATCTTCTTGCTGCCTACCTTTAGTTGAATTAGCTGTATCTCTCCCGTAACTGTCCAAACTTAAAAGAAGCTTAGAGGTTCTATGCCTTAGCGGACTTGCCCTTATTTGAAATTATTTGACTCGTCTTAGTTTCTTGTTGTTGAACCTTACATTGTGAGACTATTGTTACATGTTATTTTCTTCCTTGTTGAGTTGTTCTTATTATGCCTAGTATTCCTTATTGTGGTTATTCCTTATGAACTAGATTTACCTTTTCTTGTGATCAAAGGTTCTTGAGTTGATTTATTTACCATACTTTGTATTATTGTCATTGTTGTTGTTGGACTTGTTGTTATGATGCACAAGGTTTCTACCGTGCGATTGTGGTTATTGTAATGCACGAGATTTCTGTCGTGCGGTTGTTGATATGGGAATTTGCACAAGGTTACTGTCGTGCTGTGGTTACTATTGATATGCACATGCGGTGTGACAAGGTGGGGTGTGTGTGTGTGTGTGTGTATATATATATATATATATATATATATATATATATATATATATATATATATATATATATATATATATGTTTACCTTGAAAATGGTATTAACAATTATATTTGATATATGGTTCTAAAAATACATGATTTATTCTAATACTAGTTGTTAGGTAAGGAAACGCTAAGTGTAAGTAACAGAGAAATGATAAGCAAACCAGTATGGTACAAGACTGGGGACCTCGAGCTCGGTAGTATCGGGCCTCGAGGGTAGCCCTTGGCAGTTGTTAATGAGCAATAAGTGAAGGACAATAAAATAAATGCAATAAATAAAGAGCAATAAGTCTATAGAGTAATTGTTGAGCACGTTTAGGCAAGACAAGCAGAGAATGTTCTATTGTATTGAATATTCTTGTGTGTTACAAAAATGACAGGGGGAGTCTTAACATAGTAAATGTCTAATCATGGAAAGGAAATGCTACTGGTACAGTTGTATGATGGCTCAGTACGAACTTGTACTATTCTTGCAGACCTTGTCAGCTCTAACCACATGCCCTTGGAAATTTCCCGCATTTTCATGACGGTCATCGATTTTCATACCACCTCGAGGTATGCTGTGATGGGTCCTCAATATGCTCTCTCGAGGGGAGTACTTCAGAGACGAGCCTCATGCTGTGTTTCGAGCCCCTCGAAACTGGGCTCGGGATGTCATAGAGGCTCCAAAATTGGACTCCCCGATTTTGGCCGTATACAGATAGTCCCCGCGCGCGAAAGATGTCGAATGTTTCCTGTAAATGAGTCAAATGGTCCTCTGCGCGCAGAGACTTACTAGCATGTCGTCAATGTAAACTTCCATAGATTTGCCTATTTGATGCTCGAACGTCTTATTAACTAGGCGTCGATATGTGTCTCCCGCATTTTTTAGCCCGAAAGCCATGACATTATAACAATATGTATAATACTTCGTGATAAACAAAGTCTTTTCCTGGTCTCCTGGGTTCATTTGGATTTGATTGTACCTGGATTAGGCGTCGAGAAATGTAAGGATCTCGTGGCCAGTCGTGACATCGATCAAGCGATCGATGTTGGGCAATGGGAATGAGTCCTTAGGGCATGCTTTGTTTAGGTCTTTGTAGTCCCCGCACATTCTTAATTTATTTCCTTTTTTTGGGACTACTACTACATTAGCTAACCATTCTTGATATTTCACCTCCCTAATGGATCCTATTTTGAGGAGTTTTGTTACCTCATCTTTGATGAATGTATGTTTTACCTCGGATTGAGGCGTCCTTTTTTGCTTCACCGGTTTGAACCCGGGGTCGACACTTAGTCGATGGGTGGTTACTTTCGGCGGGATCCCTGTCATGTCTAAATGGGACCAAGCAAAGCAATTAATGTTATTAATAAGGAATTGAATGAGTTTTCTCCTGAGTTCGGGGGTTAGTCCTGTTCCCAGGTATACCTTTCGGTCTGGAAGATGCTCGATCAAGATGGCCGATTCAAGTTCTTCGACCGTCGACTTTGTTGCGTCCGATTCTTCGGGGGCAACGAAGGCTCGAGGAGTGATGAAGTCTTATTCATAATCCTCCATCAACTATTCACAGGTCGCTCGCCCCTCGGGGATCTGCTTGTCTTTTGACTTCTCTGAAGCGGAAGATGTCTATGTTGATGCCATGTCGTGTACTGAGAACATCTCCTTTGCTGCATGCTCCTCTCCATACACCGTCTTCACACTGTATTTTGGTGGGAACTTCATCATTTGATGAAGAGTTGATGGCACTGCCCTCACGCTATGTATCCACGGCCTTCCAAGTAAGCATTGTATCTCATATCACCTTCAATGACATGAAACTTGGTATATTGAATTGTACCAGCCACGTTGATTGGGAGGATGATTTCCCCCTTCGCTGTCTCACTCGCCATCTTGAATCCATTGAGGACTCGAGAGGTGAGTGTGATATGATTGAGCAGTCCGAGCTGATCCACCACTTTCAACCTGATAATGTTGGCCGAACTACTTGGATCCACGAGCACACGTTTAATTTGAACTTTATTCAGAAGGAAAGAAATTACAAATGCATCATTGTGAGGCTGAAACAAGGCCTTTACATCTTCTTCACTGAACGTAAGACCATCCTCAGGTATGTAACTTCGATCTCACTTCTCCCTGGTGATGGATACTCTTGTTCGTTCGAACACGGGCCCCTGCGGGACATCGACTCCTCCAACGATCATATGAATGATATGTTGCGGTTCTTCCTGTTCATTTTTTCTGTTCCCCTCCCTTTCTCGAAATTGATTCTTAGCTCGGTCACTGAGGATCTCTTGAAGGTGACCTTTGTTGATCAATCGGGCTACTTCTTCTTGAAGCTGTCTACAATCCTCGGTCCTATGACCGTGAACACCGAGGTATTTGCATATTAAGTTGGGGTTCCTTTCGGAAGAATCTGACTACACGGGCTTAGAACAGCTAGTATCCTTGATTTTACCTATGGCTAATACGACATCCAAGTCATCGATATTAAAGTTACATTCCGACAACTGGGGCGCCTCCATTGGTCTCGACTGCATGTCGAACACGGTCTCGCTCATAAGTTCCTTGGAATTTTTGCCTCAATCTGTCCCTCGATCATTTCGAGGTATGTCTCGTCTTGAAGTGTTTCTTTGATCTCTGACATATGGTTGGTATCTCTCCTTGCTTGGCCTCAGATCTCTTTTTGGATTTCTGGATTCCTTAGAAAATAACCTACTTGGGTACACTGAACCCGAGGGGGCTCCCAATTGGTCGTCCTCGACCCTAATTTTGGATTGGTACCTGTTATGGATGTCCGTCCAAGTTACGGTGAGATATTCGATCAAATTTTTCTTCAGTTGCTTCGAAGCTATCGAGCTTCGTTCGTTCCAGCCCTAAGTGAAGGCCTTCACTGCCCAGTCATCGAAGACCGGTGGTAATTCCATTCGCTCAATCTGAAAGCGAGATACGAACTCTATTAAAATCTCGTTCTCCCTTTGTTTGATTTTGAAGACATCTGACTTTCTTGTAGCAACCTTGATGGCACCAGCATGTGCCTTCACGAAAGAGTCTGCAAACATGGCAAAGGAATATATTGAGTTTGGGGGTAGGTTGTGATACCACATCATCTCCCCCTTCGACCGTGTTTCTCCAAATTTTTTCAATAAGATGGACTCGATCTCATCATCCTTCAAGTCATTCCCTTTTATACAACAAGTGTAAGTGGTAATATGCTCACTGGGGTCCGTGATCCTGTTGTACTCCGGGATGTCGGGAATCCTGAACTTCTTCAGAATAGGCTTCGGATCCGCACTCGATGGAAATGGTTTCTGCACGAACTTCTTCGAATCTACCCCCTTCAAAATTGGAGGTGCACCCGGGATCTGATCGACCCTTGAGTTATAGGTTTCTACTTTTTTTTCATTAGATTCTATCTTATTTTCTCCTGATTCAATCCTTTTGGCAAGGTCCTCGATCATCCTCATAATAGCGGGGTCTGCTGTTGACCCATTGTTACTCGATCTTTCTGGTGCCTGTTCGACTCAAGGAGCTTCTTTTGGCACTGTCGTGCTTGGAGTTTTCTGTTGGCTCTGTAGCTAACAATATCCACTTGTTGCGCTTGTAACATCTCAAAAATGACTTTTAGGCTAACTTCTCTTTCTTCCCGCGCTGGAGTTCTCTACGCTGTATGTTGGTCACCTTTGCGCACATTTCCGTAGGTATTAGAGCCTACATCGATATACACAGCATCGCGTGAGGCCATATTGACGGGGAGTGGAGTTGGTACTACCCCAGGATTTTGTGGTGGTACACCGACGATTGGGGCCGCTGCGCTATTCTCTCCATGGGACTCAAGGCCATTGTTTTCATGTGCATTTGCTGAGTTAGACATTTTGGACCTGAAATCAAAGATTCTTGGGCAAGAAAATGTGTGAAATATAACTTGTGTTTTCAAAAAACTAGCACCAAAACAATCACTATTATTTTTAGCCCCACGGTGGGCGCCAAACTGTGTACCTTGAAAATGGTATTAACAATTATATTTGATTTATGGTCCTAAAAATGTGTTATTTGTTCTAATACTAGTCGTTAGGTAAGGAAACGCTAAGTGTAAGTAACAGAGAAATGATAAGCAAACCAGTATGGTCACAAGACTAGGGACCTCGAGCTCGGTAATATCGAGCCTCGGGGATAGCCTTCGGCAGTTGTTAATGAGCAATAAGTTAAGGATAATAAAATAGATGCAATAAATGAAGAGAAATAAGTCTGTAGAGTAATTGTTGAGCATGTTTAGGCAAGAGAAGCAGAGAATGTTCTATTGTATTGAATATTCATATGTATTACAAAAATGACAGGGGTCCACTATATATAGGAAAGGGGAGTCCCAACATAGTACATGTCTATCATGACAAGGGAATGCTACTGGTATAGCTGTATAATGGCTCAGTACGGACTTGTACTATTCTTGAAGACCTTGTCAGCTCTAACCACGTGCCCTTGGGAATTTTCGCCTTTCCATTATGGTCATTGATTTTCATACCGCCTCGAGGTATGCTGTGATGGGTCCTCGATATGATCTCTCGAGGGGAGTACTTCGGAGACGAGCCTCAGCCAGTGCTTCGAGCCCCTTGAAATCGGGCTCGGGATGTCATAGAGGCTCTAAAATTGGACTTCCCTGATTTTGGCCGTATACAATATATATGTGGGTTGAGCATGTGGCAAGACAAGGTGGGAACATGATTATGCACGTGTACAGAGACAAGACGAGCATTTAATTTACTATTGCACATGTGGCGAGACACGATGGGATGTGTCAGGGATTGATTTATGATGTCTTGTGTTAGCCGACGAGGAGCACGTGACGCAGCTAGAGCACCTACTAGAGCCGCACTTGAGTAGCCACCAGTAGTTCCAGTTGGGGGTCAGGTACCGTAGGCACATGTTGTTACCCCCGGACTTCAGGAGACCTTAGCACAGTTCCTGAGTATGTTTGATACATTGCCTCCGGCGGGATTGATTCCAGTTGCACCAGCCACTTCACAGACCGGTGAAGGAGCTCAGACTCCCGCCGCCCACACTCTAAAGCAGCGAGATCATGTTGGTCAGGTTCCAGGTGACATGGCGACACAACCTTTGGTCCCAGTTCAACCTGTTGTTAAGTCAGTAGCATCTGAGGAAGAACAACTTAGACTTGAGAGGTACAAGAAGTACCACCCTCCTACCTTTAGTGGATTGGCGACAGATGATGCTACGGGTTTCCTGGAGGAGTGTCATCCCATTCTTCGCACTATGGGTATTGTGGAGATGAACGGTGTTGCTTTTGTTATGTTTCAGCTCAGGGGAGCGGCTTATCAGTGGTGGCGGGAATATGAGTTGGGCCGTCTGGAGGTCTTTTTACCCGAGAAGTTCATTTTAGAGTATCAGTTTATCGTCCTTGAGGTAAGTATCTTGCCTAACCTTGTCTGGAGGAACTATCCCTTAAGATTTGAGTCTTCTATGTTGATTGTAGTCCGTGTACATGAGGTGACGAGTACGTGCTCGGACTTATGTTGTAGAAATTGGCCTTTTAGGGTTCCTAGGTTCTTGTGTTCATTGAATATGTAGTTGTTCTTGCTTGATTACGTTCCTTGATTACTAGTTTCACCTTTACCTGCTTAATTAGAATTAATTTCTTCATGATTCACTCTTATTGATATTTGATTCACATGTGCCTTAATTGAGACTGTTATCTCTTCCATTTCCATGTTGCCTTCTCCCTAACTGCTTATCCCTAATTAAAGCTGTAATTATCCCTTTTTGTAAATGGTCTTCCTTAATTAAGGCTATGGTGATCTTCTCGCTGCCTACCTTCACTTGAATTGGTTGTATATCTCCCGTAACTGTCCAAACTTAAAAGAAGCTTCTAGGTTCTATGCCTTAGTGGACTTGCCCTTATTTGGAATTATCGGACTCGTGTTAATTTTTTGTTGTTGAATCGTACATTTTGGGACTATTGTTACTTGTTATTTTCTTCCTTGTTGAGTTGTTCTTATTATGCCTAGTATTCCTTATTGTGGTTATTCCTTGTGGACTAGTTTTACCTTTTCTTGTGATCAAAGGTTCTTGAGTAGATTTATTTACCGTACTTTGTATTATTTTCATTGTTGCTGTTGGACTTGTTGTGGTGATGCACGAGGTTTCTGTCATGCGATTGTGGATATTGTGATGCACAAGGTTTCTGCCGTGCGGTTGTTGATATGGTAATTTGCACGAGGTTTCTGTCATGCTGTGGTTACTATTGATATTGCATATGCAGCATGACAAGACGGGGTGTGTATATATATATATATATATATGTGTGTGTGTGGGGGGGGGGGGGTTGCGCATATGGCGAGACAAGGTGGGAACATGATTATGCACGTGTGGCGAGACAAGGTGGGCATTTACTTTACTATTGCACACGTGGCGAGACAAGGTGGATTGTGTCAGGGATTGATTTGTGATGTCTTGTGTTAGCCTGGGGGCATTCCTGTTGTTAATAATTGTATAGTGTTACTCTTGTCGGTGTGAACTTTATTTTGTGAAAGTTTTGAATAAATATTCTACGTGTTGTCCGTTTCTTTTCTTATACTTACTAGTTGGTTTGAAACTATGTTAGGACACATGCACAAGCATACACGTATTTAAGCATTTTTATCGGCTAAGAGATTTTTTTGGATATCGTTGATTATGGATACCCTTGATGTATTTGCCTTCTAAGTGAGAATGGCTCTATAGGCACGTGAGTCGTCCGTTCAGTTAAAAGGTGTTATGAGAGCATAGGAATTCCAAGTGTAAGGGTTCAGGTATTGAGACCCGTGAGTTGTGATTTGTCCGAGGTTTGGTACCTCGTGGAATTGACTAAAACCTTATGTAAAAGCGGTTGTAATTGCTGAGTTATTACTTTCCCTTGTTGTATATGTGATTCCGGATTTAGGTTGTGTCCCATTCACTCTTCTGTGTCATTTTTATGGTATTCCGCTGATACTTGTTGTTTCCTTTCTTATTGCAAATTTCTGTATTGTTAGCCATATTGCGTAGTCTTTATGTAGATATCATATTCTATTGTTCCTACACTTATACTTGTTCAGTTTATTAGATCAGTGGGTGTCTTGATTGTTTCTCGTCACTACTCCACCGAGGTTAGTCTTGATACTTACTGGGCACTACAGTAGTGTGCTCATACTGTACTTCTGCATATTTTTGTGTAGATTCCAGGTACTGCGTAGTCGGTTGATCGTTATCTAGCAGTATGAATTATTTTTGCGGAGGCTCAAAGTAAACCTTCTACATTGTTCGCAGGCTTCGGAGTCATCGTACTATTTTGTTCATACACTATCTTTATTTATTTTTGAACAGTTGTATTTAGAAGTTATAGAAAATTCTGTAGAGCTTATGACTTGTACTACCAAGTTTTGGGAAAGTTTATATTGTTCAGAGAGTTCTTATGACTTATTCATTAATGCTAGGCTTGCCTAGTCCTTAAGACTAGGTGCCATCACGATACCCGACAGAGGGGAAATCGGGTCGTGATAAGTTGGTATCAGAGCTCTAGGTTCATAGGTGCTACGAGTCATAAGCGAGTTTAGTAGAGTCTTGTGGATCGGTACGGGGACGTCTGTACTTATCTTCGAGAGGCTACAAAACTATTAGGTCAATTTCCCTTCCTCCATTCCTATCGTGTGAGTTCATCAATCTTGATGTTTGAAAAATTTATCGTTCCATTCTCTCACAGATGGTGAGGACACGAGCTGCAGATCGTGATGACGTTACCCTTGGATTAGGTGTCGCTAGGGGCAGAGGCAAAGGCAGACGAGGAGCACTTGCCACAACTAGAGCAGCAGTTGAGGAGCCGCCAATAGTTCCAGTTGTCGTGCCCCTTTTTCTTGCAAAATTGGGTTTCGACATGTGACAACTCTTTTAAGGAGGTGTTAAAAGAGGAGAGTCGCTACCTAATGGTTTTAAGGTGCGTTAGTTCACCTATATGCATATGACTCAGGTTTTCTAGTTTACATCACCAAAGATCGGTAAGGGCTCAAAATTACCTCGAAGAGAAGGTGTTAGGCGCTCTTCGAGGTCCACAACTGTGGGTCCCGGCCGAACTCGAATTATATGAATTAGTCAGATATAGAAAATAGAGAGAAAACCAGAAGTTGGGCAGTTGTATTACCAAAAGACATTGAATAAATACACACACTTGATTCAAAGAAAGATTAGGGGGGGGGGTCCTATGTTTTTTAGCCTAAAGAATCACCCCGTGCAACATAAATAATACTTCGTAACTCCCTCGAGATGGGGTGTTACTCGTATTATTCAGCAGGCACAGACTATCATCTCTTGCTACCCAATTACTATCTTTAAGTTTTTACCTAAAGCGCGCACTAGTTGATTATAAATCGTGCCTTATGCGTGCACTACCCGTCCCATGCCTATGGCCCAGGAAACATTTGGACCTCTATCTTGGGTGGCTCTAGAATTAACTTAGGCTTCTCAAAAAATGATAAATCTAAGCGACATTCAAAACATGTAGGACTGCACATAAAGACAATAAATGGCTCAAGTTAGCCTCCACATGTAAATGCACGCAAACAGGTTCATAGTAAGGCAGTAGACGAATTTCAAAATTAAGACGAAATAGAGTCCTTAAATCTTATAACTTCTATGTGATTCTGAATTTTAAACGTACAGACAGTGTTTCTTTCTTAGGACAATGAATTTACAGATCACAAGTGTTACAAATCCTATATGCATAATCTCTAAATTGTTTGCGCAAAAAGGCAGTGAAATGGTTAGATTGTTCAAAATTGCTAGCGTTTGATTTTATCAGCATATTTTCTAGGTGAGAAACAAGATCCAATAGGCAGGATTTCTAAGAATTATCAATTGATACTGGTTCTTTATCTTTTCATTCCTATAGTCATGCTTTCTAAGCGAGCAATACGATGGGAATAACAGTAATAGTAGCCAGTTCAATTATATTCCTATATGCATGGTATCTATGTGGATATTATGAAGAGTAGGTATTTATTACTCAACATGATCATATAGACATGATATCTAACATAAAGCAATTTGAACAAATAATCACTATGTTACAACATAATAGGCAGATAACAATGTGTGGGAATGGAACATGTGAACATGTGAAATATTCATGTCCTATAGGAACGTTATCTAAAAAACACATAGAAATAGAGCATGTTGAGAAAAATTAAACACTCAGATCCTATAGGCAGGATTTCTACCCTTTCATGCAAAAATTAGAATAGACCCATTTTCCCAATTTCACTAACACCCCAATTGTTATTACAGAATTATTACATGCCCAATAATGAATAAAATTACAAAGTGGATACAAATAATTTTAGTAGGCATAAGAAAGACCTAAAGGTACCCAACCCTACCAGACCTTCAACTTTTGTCTCCACGCAGATCTCAATATAGCCCAGGAACCATAGAAGGACTCGAACCAAGCCCAACAGTGGTTTGATCATAGGATCTAGGAAAGCAAGCACTTACACCAGTCAATTTGCACATTCAGTAGGTAGAAAGAGGGGGCAGGATTAAGTAATCAGTAAAATGGTCAAAGAACCTCAGGCCCTAGTGTGTCAGAGTTCACAAGGGTCTCAAAGTGGACCCCGAGACGTGCTCACACTAGGGAGGTTAACATGGATAGCTATAATGGCCTTGGCTTTCAGCCGGTCAAGAATTATGGGTTTAGTAAAGCATAAACAACCAATGGAAAAATAGTAGTCAACTAGCAGAATGTGGAGAAGTGCATTTGCATTTTTTAGGGACAAACATTACAAAGAGATCACATAATGAACATATCAACACAGGGGGTACACAAACTCAAGAGACAGTTTAATGTTGCAAGTCCACACTTAGCATACTAGGGAAGGGTGTATCAATAAGGAGCAAAGAGGAATTATGGCTTATGGGATTACCAATTAATAAGCCAAGGAGCATTAAGCCAGCAAGACAACAATTAACACTAAATTAGCAAGTTCAACCCTAAGGATCAAATTATGCTAGACACCAGGGATTAAGCAGTGAAATTTGTACCAACAAAGCAAATAGAATCAAATATTATAGAGGACACGAGTCAAGAAAAACTAGTCTAAAAAATAACCAGTTGTTAGGAGTAGAGAATTGGGTAGGGCAAGAACATACTAAGTGACAAACATAGTCATAGGAGCAAATTAAATCTAGAGTGAGGGTTTTATCACAGATTAGGGCATATCAAGGATACAAATCAATCACTATATAAACCCAGAATAAGGCAGGAAACAGGATGAGGCCATATAGCCAATGTAAACACTCAATTACCAATACATCAAACTAAGCAAACTCTAAACTGGCCAAATTGCCTAAGTTAAATACAAATACATCTTTTAGGACTAACATTTTAGGCGTGAGTCAATGCTAAAGAGGTTTATATGATAACTGAATCACACATAAAGAGAGTCAAGAAAATACATTAAGTCATGCGATTTCAGAAATATGGATATGCTAATTAGAACATAAGAGAATGAACATTGCGAAGGTTGAGAACTACGTAGTTATTACTCAATAGGTAGACAAACAAGAAAAGAATAACAATATGACCTAGAACCTCAGATTCATCAAGTTCCCAAGGGGTTCAAAGAACCTAGGGCAGTGCTCACACCCAAGGAAGGTCGAAAAATAGGAAATCCGGTGGCCTTGGCTTTTAACCGGCCAAGAGGCAAAATAGAAAAAGAGAATAAACGAACACAGAGTAAAAGCCTAAGTTTTCAGTAGAAATTTTAGCGATTCCAGTTTGTCCAGAAGGAATGGGAAGAGGTTTATATAGTGGTAAAATCAGCACATAAGTAAGAAAATACAATCAATAAAAACATAAAAGGAAATAGGAACACATAAATCAATTTAAAATCGGATTAGGAGAAGAAACCGATAAACCCTAGTTTGACTAGAATTAGAAATTGGCTGGAGATCTGGGGAGATCGGAGCCTCATAGCAGTTCTATGATTATATACAGATAAAATACAATCCATATCTTAAAGAATAAGGAAGATTCCCTTCGGTTCAAAGACAGGTACTTGCCAAAATTAGGCAAGTACTAAGTAATACCATATTTGTACCAGTAACGATGATACAATCCCCAAAGGGTAAACAAATCATGGTAAAGATACATTGACGGGCTAGATTAGGAGGGGGTTTGGGGTGACGACTAGGGTTTGTGAGGTTAGGGAGACGGTTCGAGAGGATTTGGGGGCGTCCTATTTTGGAAAATGGGTTTGGGTTAGGTTTATGGGGTTCTAAAGAGGGGTGAGGAATTATTATGGGTCGTTGATCATTTGAGATCAACGGCCAAGATCGAAAGGGAATGGGGCGTGTCATTTAGAAATGGGTCGCGACTGGGTTTAGAGGGTTGGTTTAGTTTGGTTTGCGATGGGGTATTTGGGATAGATGTTTGATGGTTTTGGGCCATTTATTTGGTCCGAAATTAGTTTTAAAATGGGTTGTTGTTTAAACACCCAATAGTTTATAAAAGTAATTAATAAGTAGCAAAAAATATTATTGGTGCACTAAAATTATTGAGAATAATAACTTAACATTATAAAAGTATAAAAAGTTATTTTGGCGCAACTAATGTAATTATACATGAATATAGGCTATTATTGCAAAAATATGCAATTAGCCTAGAAATGCAAATGTAATTATAAAAATGAAGTAAAATATTATTAAACATACATGTTGGTATAAATAATAAGTTTGTCTGATTAAATCATCATAATAATAATTTGAAGGATAATTATTGGGTATTTTTTAAATAAAATGCAAAAAGAAATTAATTGAAAAATTCTTGTATAGGTTTATAAACTAAATGATGATGCAAATATGCTATTTTGAA